>JXWZ01006249.1:0-18567 GCA_000956215.1 Anopheles farauti No. 4 | reverse complement strand
CCCCCCCCACCGCCGTCTTGCATGCGGTGACCGGCGGGACTGGGAGTTTCGGTGGCAAACAATCCGACGGACGATGTATGGCTGTATGTTTGCGATGCTAATCCCGGAGCTTACGATGTGTCTCACCGATGTGTAAAGGTGGGTCGCAGAGATCGCCCGCGGAGATTAAGCGCCGTGCTGTGGTAGCACTACGTTTTACACACCGCTTCTTAACCTCCAGCTAGGATCTTTCCCTTTGCGTGAGGGATACACATCGGTTTATCGTGGTGAAGCTTTTACGTATTGTGCTAACCCGTGCGGTTGGCGTTAAATCGTAGGAAGCACTGGTGAATATTCCGTAAATGGCTATCTTATCGTTTCTGCTGGTAGCTAATGACATCAGAACAGTCCATCGATTGGCTCGATTGATCATGCGCTTGATTGTCGAAATAACGTTTCAAATTCAGCTTATCCCGCCTCGCACTTTTAGTAAGGAGGTTCGTGCTTGGAACCACGTTTTATTTAAATAAATTTCAATACAGAAAACAAATCTCCAAATTCTTTCACGATAAATTGGGCGATCGTTTTGTAGACGCAATGGACCGTGTATTTGTGATTACCGCTTGAAAACATTTTCATACCAAACCAAAGAAAAGTCTAATGTGAACATTTCCTCCATGCTCTCAACCAGCATAGGGGTTTTCACATGCAGAATTAATTTTCAATTTAATTTAGTATATTTCATTATTTATTTTTTTACACTTGCTCTAAGGAAAAGTTTCTGAAATCTAATCGACGGTGAAACTTGTATGAACGAAACAAACTTGTGTGAAAGTTAAAAATAACTTGCATAATTTGTAGCAAGCAAACACTTGCATGCCACTTATTGTGTCAACTTCTCAATCGTGTCAAAAATTATCCGGTTCTGAACAGCATCCTCATATTTTGCTTTAATTATCAAACACGCACCGGGATGGAACTCTTTGATACGTTTGTAAATCGTAGCAGACTGTTTTATTTACCACTTTTATTCTCGTGTATACAGATGACAAAAATTTCATACTATACTAAACACACCAGAGGAATAACATTCGGAAACGAAACTCAAAAGCGTGAGAATACGATGGTAAAGAAATGCAACGTTTCAATTTTGTCTAACACAGCACACAGCTAGTTTTTGTTTTGTTATCTTGTTCCCCTCCCCCCCCCCTCGCCTCTCAACTTCCCGTTTCAACTTAATAGAAAGGTAAGAAGTACATCGTGTCGTTTTCGTGTTAACTGTTGCTATATCTATACTGCAGTACCGGCAAACTCAAAACATGGAAGATGATAGATAGGACAGTCTTTGATCGACATCGCAAACAAATGACGCTCGATGGATGGATGCCGGGGAATGCGTTTCATTGTTACTAGCTTAATTTCGTACGCTCATTATGTGACTGTATTCTGCAAATGGTACTGGCACAAGTGTGAAATAAAAACTCGTCAAGTCAGTCTCGCTACAATACCCCAGGATCCACTGGCTGTACTAGCCGAAGCAAAATAAAAACACTTCTCTGCAGGACACAATACAACCAAGAACGGAAAACTATTCTACAAATTTAACCCACGTATAGGATGATTTCTTTTCACAACACAAAAGCACATTGTATATTCACACTTCTCAGTGCCAAAACAAAAATCAAAAACAAAAAATTGCGCTCGAGAAACGGGCACGGAACGGAATCGACGATGGTGGTGGTAGTCACGGAGTTTGCTGCCAAGATGTGTGAGGATGTTCCTACTGCTGCTGTTGCTTCATGCGGCTGTGGGATTGATCTTTTCTCGCGCCCGCAATCTTCGCGATTAACCGATCAATAAGTTATTTTGAGCTATCTAATAAAACTTCTTCGCCTGTGCCTCTCGGCTATCTCTACGGAGAAAGAGAGAAAGAGAGAGTGAGAGAGAGGAATGAAATTAGAAAGAAGACGAAGGAACAAAGGGCACCCGAAGGTAGCAGGCGTACTTACTTATACATACTGTAACCTAGCATCACCAGCAGCTGTACGACTATCACCACCAGGAATGCCGTCATACTGAGACAGTTTTGCGTTGGGCACTGTACGGACCCTTGCGCCTGCGGTCCAGCACCGTGCGTTTGTAGCCTGGAAGCGCGAAAAAATTCAAACGTTAGTCGGACTTTGCCGTTTCAAGTGATTCCCACCCGACGTTACCTTTGCGCAACACCCGCCACACCTTGCCGAACCTGGTTCATGCCATCGCGCATTTCGTTCATCAAGCTCTGCACATCGTAACCACCGGCCTGCACCTGGGCCGTTGGAGCCCGGGCCTGATTGCCCAGAATGCTATCCGTCCGGGCGTGCACTTCACCGATAATCGAACGAATCTCGCGCACCGTCTGCACCATCACATTCTGATTCTGCAGCAGCGCGTCCACCTCATGCCGCATGATGGAACTACCCGCTGCGGCACCACCACCGACAGCGATCTGTGGCGGTGGGGCACCAGCACCACCGCCCTGTTGAGCCGACACGGACAGCAAACCAAGCGTACGCTCCTGGCGCCCAATCACCTCGTCCAGCTTGGAGCTGAGCGTACGCAGTTGCTCGAACGTGTTCGTCTGCGCCTCCCAGATCTGGCGCAGCTCACGCTCGTTAAAGTCCTCGAACAGACTGTCCAGATCGTCCTTCTGCTCGTCCGGATGCTCCTTCCGGTATTCTTCCTTCTGTAGCTCGAGCTTCTTCTGGTAGTCCTGGTACTCTTGCGTGAGCTTCGCTGCATCTTCGGCCGGTGCGGCTTCCTCCTTAAATTGTCCCGGAATGTGCAACGAGGTGGTCAGGAAGTGGAACACGTCGTGATCATCCGCCAGGCCACCGGTCGCTGCCGACAAACCGAAGTATCCCGCCTTCGGGAGCACCACATTCTCCGCCCGGAAGCACATCTCGTAGTTTTGATCGTTGTTGGTCATACCGTTGTGGAACAGCACCGTCAGGATGTTGTTGTAGTACTCAATCTTGGCACGCGTCGGGAACGGTTTGTTACGGAAATCCCGCAAACAGCCGGACAGCAGCTGCGTCGAGCCATCGCTGAAAGAAAAGGGAAATGGTTAAACGTCGTCGTACAATGATGCTAATGATATGAAGCATTTGAAAACTGAAACCTTAACACGTTTTCCCTCACACATACACAAGATTTCACAAAAGAAAAACACTTTGCTATCGCTAGCAAACACCGTTCCATAACATCATTGAGTCAGCAAAATAACAACCGGATTTGTTTACATTTTGCTCGACGTGAAACTTGCTGATGCTAGTGTAACGCAAGACGACTTACTTCTGATGGTCGAACTGGCGCGTACCATCGTTTAGCACCGCGGAAATGTATGGATTGTTGTGCTTGTTATCGTTGTCGAACGAATCGAAGAATATACCGAGACCGTTCCAACGGTCGGACGAACCGAACACATCTCCAAGGTAGCTTCCCTTCTCGGCGGTGTACCAGAAAGCCTAAAATACATACCACAAACGCGGGCGCGTGTTAGTACGTGTGGAAATAGGTTGATGTAGTCGATCTAGTCGATTATACGCACCAAACCGTCCGCCCCGATACGACCCCGACCGGACACCCGGAACACGATTTCTACCTCCCACCAATCGAAGTTCGTCTTTTGCTTCGTCCAAATGGCTCCCTTCTGGCTACGCAAGGACGGTGCAATACGCACGTTCTCCGAGCTGGCAATTGCATCTGAAGAAAAAATACAAAAATATTAAAGAAAACGAGTTAAGCAAAGGAAGTACATCAGACGTTCGGTAAGGATTTGGGGACTGTCTGCCTGTAGAACACTTTCACTATCCCATGCATTTCATGCGAACCGGTTTTAAGCAGATGGATTTGGTTCGGTCGCCACGACAACAGGTGTCTGTAAATCGTCCTGTAATTTCCCTCCCTCGTTCTGCGACTGCTGGCTTATCGCTCGGAAACTCCAGTCAGGCTCACGTTGTTGTTGGTCCACCAAAAACCCTCTGACGTGTAACTGTTTGCGCGACCAATTCTGCTGCCATCTCGCTCGCACTCCTCTTTTCAGTTCGGTGCCTGCCGAAACAGCCCCCCATATCGTTTCGTCTCCCAAACCGGATGCAAATACTCACGTCCTCCGTACTCCCAGAAAGGCACGGTTCCATCCTTCTGCGCCAGATATGGTGGCTTGAAGGAATATTTGTACTCGAAGCGGCGGTGCACCAGTCCCACGTCGCCGCTCACACGGTCCAAGTTGGCGCCGATGGCAACCAGAAGCACTATCAGCAACAACGACCCGCTTATGCTGCACGTCAACCCTTTTGGAATCATTTTCCGGGACGAACTAGTGGCCAGTGAGGGATGCTCAGTGCGAGATCGTTTTGGACCTCGATCTCCACGTTACCTTTAGAAATATCGGTTACAGGTAGACGTGAAAAATCGTATTCTAGCGAACAGTTTTCGGAAACGTCAGCAACATTGCCAACAACTTTGACAACTTCACTGTGTTTCGTTTGAGGTTGGCGATGTTCCGTTGAGGAGACTACCAGCGAGGCTCACAATAAGAAATATTCCGACGTTTGATTGCAGTTTGTCAAGTTTGCAGGAAATCAAATAAATTTGTTTAAGTTATAATTTTTAACCTCAATCAGACATGCATTTTATGTAGTTCATAGACTTCATTTCACTCAGATAGTTTTCTATGCAGGGATTTTAAATGTAGTATCTGTAGTTTAAAGTTTGATCCAATTCGCACCTTACGCTGTTCAAAACGATTATCATGCTTTTATTGTGGAATAGTTCTTCTTGTAGCGCGAATTTGTGCTTCCAGTCTGTCAAAACGTATGGACGAGAACAATCGTTTGTTTGCCGGGAACAGTGTTCTTCTCCTTTATCACAATTGTGAAAATTGAACATATTCGAAAATTATTTGTATTTCATTAAATTTTAAAATTAATAGAAATATTTTTTTCTTTCATTTTAATCTTGTATACGGTAATATATGGTTGTTCTGCATCATTACGGATAATTAATGTTTTTGTTTATCTTTTAAAAACTTTTGATAATTTGCTTGCACTTTTTGTTCAATTTAATATGTTATGTTTTAGAACTGGAAAATTTTGGAACGGACACTTTTATTGCTATCAACAAAAAATGTTATATTTATATTGTGTTTATTCCGTGCAATGTTTGAAACAACAACAACTATCGTCCAACGTCCAGCTTCTATTCCTTAACCACGACGCGGGTAACTCCGCTAGCGCAAGGGTCACGGTTGACCATTATCGTCGTGCAATTTTTCGTTCGCATATTTTTATCTGCTCCAAAAGTAGCGCTTTCATCTGGTATCAGTTGATTTTCTCGTGTCGCTCTTATCTTCTCTTCCAGCGCCAGCAAACCTTTGTCGATAACATGATCCAGGTGGAAAAACTGTTTCAAAATGATGAAGTTTTTCATGGCAACGATCCAACCAGCCACTAGCTTCACCGCAAAGGTAACCTTCTCTTTCAGCTGGTATTCATCGGCCATGTGTTGAGCGTGCTGTTGAGCTGAGTTTAACCGCATCCACATACGTGACGCTGCCCGGCCAAGCGTAAAATCGGTAAGGTTAAGTTGTGGCGCGATCCCAGAATGAACGGTTTCCAGCACTTGCTTGTAGAACCATTTCTTTTCCTTGAGCGCCTCTGATCGCTTACTGTACGAACGGCTGCTGGTTCTTACTGGAACGGTCACCCGTTTTATTGTGATATTGGTGGCTGTGATAGCCGATTCTCCCAGAAATCGTGACATTCTGTACAATTTTGTAGTGCTCTCCCAATTTACACTGAAATACGTTTGTGCCAAATCTAAATTCAAAACCAATGGTTACTACTCCAATTTCGTGATCACGGAACCATTTTTCAAAACTTTCTGATGAATAACAACTCAAGCGATTGAACGGTTTATTGTTCGGTATGCGGGATGTTGTTGTTGTTATTTCTTCATGATTTCCATTTATTGCCTGCTACAAAGTTTTAGAAAGCTTAAAACAATAGAAAAACCTAATGAAAAATAAAACGCAATTTAATACTAAAGACTACCAAAATTTGTTATCCTACTTAAGAGCTACCTAGAAGAAGAAAGTGTACTGTTTGCTTTTCCTGCCTGTTGCTGATGATAGTTTGCCTAAGTTCTCAGTCAAGAGGGTCCTAATTTGAACGACACGATGATATTGGAAAGTACACAAGACCGCTGACGCGCACGTTCTCTTGTATCTGGCCAAAATGCATGCACTTGCTTCACAGGTGAAGCAACTCCGATCGAGCTGAATGAATAGATTGCATTGGCGTCACAACAAGATGTTATGTACAGATGAGAGTGCTGTAAAAATGCTGTTACTGTCGGACCCTAATCCAAGTGTTGTTCATGGTTTTCCTAAATATAAGAGGACATAACAACTGCAGCACGACAAAACTAAAGAAAAATAGTAACGTACTGTTTCTCTAAGTACCGTTTGCATCATACTTGGTATAAAACTAAACAAAATTTTCGAAACTAGATAACCCTGGAGCGAAAAAAACGAGATAAAACGAGAGGCGAATTCAAAATGCGAATCATTATAACCATCGTACGATAACTCAGCTCGGAACTGTATGAATGTGAAGAGTTCACTTTACTGACAGAAGAGATAAGGTTCTAAGCAATTTAACGAACCCAAAAGAAAAGTATCCCAATAGGGGGATACTACGTCCGTGTACTATTCATCCTGCATTCTGTTGGTTTTGCTGTTGTTGTTTAGGATAAGGTTTTTGTAATACTTTTTATGTTAGGTATCGGAGAGCTTGGAGAAGCATTACGTACTTGTGTGTGTTGGTGTGGGTGGGGGTATATGTTAAAAAATCTACCATCCTACTTGCTACTTGAAATTAGGAAAGTGTGAGATAGAACCCTACAGCGTAGTTGAAGCAAGCGCAGATTTCATTCCGTTCAAAACGATTCTGTCGCCTCCACCTGATTTCCCCTTCAACTACAAGCGTCGTTGATACAGTTACTGTACACGCCACCTCCACGTGGCGGCGGTTGTTAATCGACTTCGTTAGCGTTTCTTTTTTCATACGTTTCAGTTCCGTTTAGACGTGTTTCTTTTTTATGCGTATCTAGATTCACGCTTCTGCTGCACATTATCGCAATAATCACATTGTTCTTACAGCTAGGAAGAAGCTTGCCATCTCCCTGTCGTTCATAACCGTGCTGTGTGCCACGATGCTACAAAACATTCGCCTCAGCATGCGTTTTTGTGTATGGGGTGAGGACGTTCTTTTCGACCAGTGGTGTTGTGTTAGGATATATTTGTAATCCTTTCTTGCAAGATTCGTTGCCACATTAAGTTATAACTGTACAGATAGTGTCTAGGCGCGTGTAAGGGAAGAAAATGACAAGCTTAAGGATTAAACTTCCGCTTAAACGTAGTAATTCAGTGACGACCGCACACGAAGTCGACGCTATGCGTCGAGGAACTGTCGAAAGGACGACTCCGGGAGCATCCCCCCGAGGAGTTTGTGGTTTACACTTGTTTTTATCTTGGAGATGATTTATGATGCCGATCGCTGCTCAATCGACGAAAAGTTCCATCAGATCGTGTTCGTACATGGCAATCACCATCATGATGCTGAACCCAACGGTTAGGCCCAGGAACTGTAGCAGAAACTCCGATGTTTTGCATCGTTCTTCCGCACCGTGCGACGAAGTGAGCTCGGGAATCTGTAAAGCAACACGGAGAGAATGTGTGTAAATTTCGCTTTCGTCCCATATCAAACCACACCCACCAAACCAACTCACCATATCCACCATTGCGATATACAGGAACATTCCGGCGGCGACAGCAAACACCCACGCCGACGCTTCCGGCTGATGACCGACGATAATGCCGACCACCATCCCAAGCATACTGAGCAACGACGACAGCAGATTGTAGTAGACAGCTTCCCGCGCCGACATGCCCGCCTTCAGCAGCACCGCAAAGTCGCCCAGTTCGTGCGGCAGTTCGTGACAGAAGACGGCAATAGCGGTCGAGAACCCGCCGGCGATGTTGTTCGCAAATGCGGCCCCAATCGTCATGCCATCGGTGAAGTTGTGCAGCCCATCGCCCATCACCACCATCCACGCGACGGCCGACAACGAACCGGGCGGCGAATGGACGTGCCCGTGCGTGTGCGAATGGCCGTGATGTTTGGTTTCGTGTTCGCGCAAAATGATCGTGTAGTTTTCCGAGCGCAGCTTGCTACCGGTTGGTTCCGACGACGACAACTGCCGACCACCACCGTGATGATGATGGTGATTATTCCCCACCTGCTCGCTCTCGATCGATCCATCGTCCAGGTTCGTCGACACCGTGTTATTGTCCGCGGTGTCCTCCCGCGCCGCAGGTGACTGATGATGGTTGTTGCTGTGCTCACCGCCCCCAGCCGCCAGCAGCTCGCCATTATGGTGCTGATTGGCACACTTGGCCAGCGCACTGTTATGGTTCTCGTTGGTGCCACCCGTTGCATTGTGCTCGTGGTGATCGTCCTTCGTGTCCATCGCTATCTCATCGTAGCAGTACGGATAGGAGCTGTACTTGTGCTTGCACTGCTTCTCACTAGCGGCATGCAGCGATGCCGATTCCGGATCGCGCATCACACGCACCCGCGACGGTGGTTTATCCTTTTTCGCGCGCGATTTATACCACTCGGCAATCACGTTCAGGAAACGTTCCATGAAGTAGAAAAACACAATACCCAGCACGGCCGCCAGTCCCTTGTACATCATCGAGTCATGCGCGTTTCCAGCCTTCGCGTTTTCCATCGACGACATCATCGCGTGGGGCAGTAGATGGAGCAGCGCATCGCCGCACAGCGTACCGACGGCCAGTGCGACCAGAAACTGCAGCACGTGATGGTAGAAATGTTTGTCCATGCACGGTATTACGACCACACCGAGCAAGCCGCACAGACTCACGCCCAGTATCGCAACGGACGAGTAAATCCACACCGCCATCTCGGATGAACCTTCGTCGTCATGGTGATGGTGGTGATGATGATGAGGATCGTTGTGCTCGAGCAAACTGCTCACCTGCAACGGTGGTATACTGTCCGTATCGAAGCAACCGGATCGTTCGAGTGGTACTTTGGACAGCAGATGAGCCAGTAGCAGCGGACACACGTTGTAAAGGTCGCGTTCACCAAACAGCACCGACGACAACACCGATGCGGGTTCCGACGCTGGCTCGACTGTGGTGCTTGCGTTCACCTTCTCTTCTGGTACATTCACCTCTACTAGCAGCCGATGATCGCTAGTGTTACTACTGCTACTAGTGTTACTAATGCTAGTACTATTAGCGATTACGCTATCATCCTGTATCCTTTCATTTAGTGTTTTTTTAGCACCCTCAATACCGATCACGCTATTGCTGCCTTCCTTTTCCTTCTGCTTACTACTGCTGTTATCACTGTTAGCTGCCATCGCTTCCGCCCACTCCTGGGATGGGATTCTCGGTTGTGTAACGCGCCGTAGAAAGTCACTACTGTTAATACACTGCAACAGAAATTAAAGGAGAAACACAATGTAACATGCATCGTTTGCACTAACGCTTTCGCAACCAGATCTCTTACCTTTGAAGAATTCACCTGGCTTGCTGCATCCACACCGTGCTCATCCAGACTGCGATCTAAACCCTCTTTGTCCGACACCAGCCGAAACAAGTCCAGTTGGAGCATCATGCTCTCGAACCCTTTCACTCCCATAGTCATGGTTTCCGGATCGCCGTACGCGGTGAAGATTTTCCGTACAAACTGTTCTGCCTTCGCTTTCAACAACCGATCGAACTCCGTCGGCGCGTCGCCGCTCCCATTCTCCGTTTTTTCCTCCTCGTCGTGGTGGTGATGGTGCCTTTTTACTCTCCGGTGATCCTGTTGCTGCTGGTACTCTTCATTCCGCGGGTAGGTCCACGAATGGCTAAATGCAATTGCCGCCAGTTCGCGCTGGTGGTGGTGATCGACGGTCTCGGACGATTTGCTACCGACAACGGCGAAGTGTTGCTTGCAAGGGACGTGGTCCGCACAGAGCAGACACACCACACAAACGGCCATGAAGTGGCGGGCCATGATGGTTCCCGGATCTGACTCGAATGCCCAAATTCTACAGTCGTGCTTCAAAGCTAGTAGTATGTTTTGCTTTATTCACACACGCAGACACAACCCTCTCGTTTTTGCCAATTTAACAACACACTCCTCTACCGGTAGGTCCTTTAAACACTAAATTACACTACGAAAAACACCACTCCGTACCCGCCGAACGCTACTGCGGTCCAATATTTTCAATTCCATTTATTTTCCTTACGAAAGTAGCCGAACAAACATCACTAGGAGAGGCATTGCCCGCGCAACCGAACACTCCTGGAAAATGGAAAAATGAAACTATATTAAAACATCGTTTACCACCCGAAATAGATAATATAAATAGTTTAAATTAGATACCACTTAGATATGATAATACTAAATTGAAACATGTCACGCTATTGCTCCATTTCGTAGCGCGCGTTGTCGATCAACGAGGGTCCAGATAGTTCTGATGATCGATAACGCACGCTGGGGACAAATGAAGGCAATTATTTACGAGACTCAAGTTTTCTACCCAGTGTGATTTGCGCCACAATGTGATACAGCTCGCAGAGTTTCGAATAGTTATTGAAATTTTCAATCGAAGTAGCTTCTTATTTCACCATTCACACCGTTCATTTCGCTTGCTTTTCACAATGGCTTCCAAATTGCACTCGGGTTCTTCTCGCAGCTTCACATCCTGGCACACGTTACACCGAAGTCGGCTGCCTGCAGCAGCAGGTCCCATTGTGTTCGCGTGTCCCGCTCCGTCTTACATTCAACAACTCAATAGCCTTGGCAGTGAGGCAAAGGCTCACTGTTTTGCCCTTCTCGATTTGGTCTATCGATGGGACCGCCAGACCCTGGCATTGGGTCCAAAAAAAGGGAGATTGTGTAGGTGGTGGTGTGCGTGACGTGGAATCCTGCACGGAACAAACGAAACGAAAGCATGCCGTTGTGTGTAGTACACGGTTGGTTGAGGAGGGGTTGGAGAAATTTGTTTGATCAAACTTTCTCAACTGCTCTTTATCGTGCGCCAGAACCATCACCAAAATCATGCTTCCACAGGGCATGTCAGGCAACATTATTGCCGTTTTGACCCTGAACATGGCGGCTCTCGGAGGGAATGAGAATTTTTGCAAACCACACGTTACACGACCCCGATTAATTCGTTTCCAAAGGTTCGCTCCACACGACCTTTCGGCTCGCAATTGGTGTTATTTCTCGGCGGCTATAGCACCAGTCGGGGAGCGGCATGAAGGGAATTGTTTATGGCAAATCAAAAAAGTATTAGCAGCATTAATTTTACGCCTCGTGGGCACCTCTAGCCCCTTCCTCACATAATAGCAACGTGTGCTATGATTGATGCTATGAAGACTTCCGTCTGTAGTAGGCGGGTTAAATTGGGTAAAAGAGAAAAATAATCATAAAATTATATTTATTAATATCATCCCTAAACGCTTTTGTTATAACTAAAGCTTCGCTCTTATAAGACATATATAAAACATACACAAGAATGAGCTTCACAACGACACTACACAACGAACCGAAAACTTAACACAAACACCACGATCGGTTCTACATTCACTCCCGGCACTGTAGCGCTTACTGGCACCTAACGCCGGCCGTTTCTTCCGTTTTTATAATGAAAAGCGCGATCCGAGTCGCTGGAGGATGGCTAAAAGCGGTAACGAGAACTAACGAGTCAGCTTGGGTGGCGGCAACGGATGGACAAAAAAAAACAGAAATTCTTTGCCCGTTGCACAACGACAACTGAAGTAGGTTCTCATTTTTCGTGAAAGCGATCGTAGCGTTGGTCCCGCCGTTGCCTGCCGTTGTTTTTTTTTTTGTTCCTAGAATTGTGGAATCGCACAACTGGCTCAACGATGCCGTCGGCAGAAAATTTTGGCCTATCAGCGCGATCCGTGACGCACACCGTGCGAAAAGAACCACGACGCGTATAGGAAAGAACGAATTAGAAACGCACAAAATAAAAGCCCCCACACATTGGGATCAACGAAAAGTTTGCAATGCTGGTTTGATTGGCAATAAAAGGAAATGTGGATCGTAGTTGCCCACCGTTAAGCCGGAGTTTCGTTCATGCGAGATGTAAGCAGAAGTGTTGAACATAGCTGTTAAAGATATGTACACTAAACCTGACGTAAAATTTAAATAAACTGAAAACTATAAAACCTAACACATTCCAAGCATAATCAACGTACAAAATCGTTTTTTTTAAGTGTTTTTTAAGTGTTTTTTTTATTAAGACTATTTTTTTTTATGTTTTCGGCAGTCTAGAAGACTTCTGCAACTGCAAAAAGAAAAGAGACAGAGCTGCATCGGAATTCACGTAAAGTTGTTTCCTATCACATAACGTTTGCGGACGCAACCGTTGTAATATGATCGATACGCAAATTCCACAGAATTCACCCAATGATCGACAATAATACGGTTCCACAATATCCCACTGGGCCAAACGCAAAATTGCGGCGCGACTCCATGCTGTGCAGCATATTTTATTACTGCTGCCAAAAATCTCATGCTGGAGGGAAATAATGAGCGAAAAGGGTAAGCATAAAAGTTGCAGATTAGGTTTATTTAGCAGACCGTTTAGAATGTTTGCAGGTAAGAGTAAAGCGTTGTAAAAGATTTTTTATAGAGTAAGAAGCAGAAAATAAATAAATAATTGGTACAACTCTTGGTGGCAATAAAATTGTTTATCAAAAAACATGCTTTATCTTCAAAAACCAACAAAAATAATCTCACTAGCAAAGAATTTTAATTGCGTACTGCTACTACATAGTGCCAATCAGCACGCTGCCTCTTAATCATGATTTTTTATATAATTTATTGATTGTTGGTCTTGTATTAATTCAAGTCCACTGCATAGTGATAAACCGATAAGCTGCAATCACGCATCAAGCACCGCGTCGTGCGGGTTAAAAGTTACAAATGGCCACAAAATTGCGTACAAAAAATCAGCGTATGAGAATTGTCCTTATTTTAGCATTATTATTTATGCAATCCTTGTCTGCTGTTGCGCAACCCGTATAACCGTGCCATGAGTTTATCACGGAATGGCTGAGATTACGCGTGCGGACTTCGGAATGAGTTCAACGGTTGAGTGATGTGCGCGTTGCGTTACACACAAAAAAAAACGTTTGCCACATATTTCAATCATTAAGTTGTTAGAGTTAGAGGTACCTTGCGCGCCTGTCTGTCTGTCCCTGGAACGATACAGCATGGGAAAACCAATATTAATCGCTGGTGGTTACTTAAAGTTGGTACGATACGGTGCATAATGATTTGCAGAAATGTGGGTGGCACCGAGCTCGCGAACGACATAACGCAAAACCCGCTTACTCTCACAGGCATTATTTATTCCACACCGGAATTGATAACAGACTTTACGGTGCCACGCTCCTGGGAAGAGGACAGGGCAGGAGCAAGCGCGCGTTATCACTTGTGCTAGAATTCGAAAACAAACAACACCGATCTTGACGCATTACCCTAGAATGACACCGTATGGTAAACGATGCACCGACCAAACTACCTCCTAAAGGGTATTATGCGCCACACATTCAAAAACGCTCTCAACCGAGACGAGCACGAGTGCCAGGTTTTCGATGTTTGTTCCACTGTAGCTTACTACAGCGCTCAATTATTTGCCGTGGAGGAGGAGAAGGAGGAAGCAACCCCAAACCGACGTGGCCACTTTAGTACATCCACATCACATAACCGCATTAAGCGCGGGGGGCACGTGTCACCGCCACATGGACAAGCTCTGAGTAGCTGTCGCTTTAATTTGTTATTCATCGAAAAATGAGCCGTTTTTACCGGGCTTTTTCCCGGTGTTGGAAGGAGAGCAAGGAAGAAGGGGATCATACAATGCTTCAACCCATAGGCGATTCGATGTAATTCACAGCGGCCTGCGATGCGGGCAGTGGGTAGCGTTTCGATGATGCCTAAAATGGTCGGATCGGATCGACAAACTACATTCTAATGACGCATGTGTCGCGGGACCATTTTGGGATGACAGCATCTGATTGGGAAAACTCGCACAAAAGCCGCCCAGAAACGTTGATCCGAACGTTTGTCCGGTGGCAACCGGTGTGTTCATTAAAAGGTGGCCCCCGGTGTCCACCGGGTACGCTAGAAATAGGTCCGGAATGTATGCAAACCCGGGGGAGGGACGCTCTGACCACCAGCTACATCCATTTGTTCATGCAAATTTGTCATCGAGCGAGCAATAATGGTATATGACTGTGGTTTGGAAAATGAACACAATTTAACAACTGATAGACAACCGATTTCGAGCGTCTCGAACGATTTCGTGGCCGATGTCGGCCGACACACGTTAACTAGCCACGAGATCAAAGATCACGTGACGATTGATAATAAAAGATGCTCGATCGATCGGGATCGGTCCCACGATCTTCCGATCTCCCTTTCGAACTTTTAATAGTCCGAAAAGCGTAGATCCGTTCTAGTTCTAACAATTAGTACAATTAGCATCTTAAAAGTGTGCCTCAATAAAAAATAAAACCAACCCAACGCGATTCGCTACCGTGTTGCTAAAGCTAAATAAACGTCTAGTGACAATGCTGGTGCCTGGATCGTGCGGTCAACGACGCGGCTCCTAAAACGAAGCCAAGGACGTGGCCAGTACAGGCTCAATTGATATCAACAAGTCTTAATTCAAAGGCGTACGACACGCGGTGATACGTTTATCATGCTTCGCTTGGGCGTCCCGAACACGACAATCGGAGTGCGTTGATAACTGGGCTAGGGTTGGCTGGCGTCACATTCAAACCGGACAAGGGACGGAACGGTCCAATCGGGAAACCAATCTCACCGTCATCGGGAGATAAGGCCAACTAGGTTCCCATACGTTGGCGATCGTTTCGGTATCGGTAACGGCTGTGGTCGGCTGTGGTAACACACCTGATTTATTTACCACTGCGTACTTGGCGTGTTGCTTCGCGAAGCCCACGGCACCCTTGGCTAGTGGCACTTGTCACGCAATGTCGCGAGGGGATTGCAAGACAAGATGGGTTGTATGTGTGCTTTGAGTGTTTTGTGTATTGCTGGCGAGTGACTTGAAGTTTTGCCGAGTCGTTTACATGCAACTGTATCAAAACGCAAAAGGGTCTATTATGCATGGGTCACCATTCCTCTCGCCCTCTATCTCTCTCTCTAGCTCACTAATTTCTTCCTCCTCGCAAGGATGTCCGTTCCTTCTTCCATAACGGATGACGCGAACGTTTCCACGCCGAAGTACTTCCAACGTTCTGTTTGTTTACGGACGCCGTGACTGAATGTTTGATCGATTCTCGGATGCCGGTCGTACACAGGTGTAATTGTAGGTCATCGCAAATTTCGACGCAATCCTTGCTGCCGGCTCCGGCGAATCTAGAACCCCTCCGGGAACGGTTGCCCAATATAACCAGCAATAGAGCAAAGGCAAAGTAGGCACCGCGTGTAAGCAGCTGCCCACCGCCTGCACGACTTTGCTTATCGCACGCTATCAGCTGCTCGCGTGGAACTAAAAGTGGAAACAGAAAAATAAACAAGATATCGATATGGGAGGAAGTTTGGGGGGGAGAGAGCTTCATCATCATTATTACGACACCGCATCCGCTGCACGTGCTGCTTCCGAACGGTTTGCGGCAGGTTCGGTTTGCACATGAACTTGAAAAGCAGAGAAGCGCAGAAATGTCCTGTGTTGAAGTGGTAATAAACAATACGATAAAGCATCGGACTGTAATTTGGCCCTGGAAATCAATAAACATAGTCTCGCATAGATTGAAAGTTGTTTTTCTACGGAAATTTCGGCAGGGTCGGAGTAGGCTGGGATCGACGGTATTGTGATAGAAAAGCTGCTTTTACGCGCTTTTAAAATAACACCGTCAAGCGAATGCTCACGTAGATTCGTGTGTGTTGGCCAATGAAATGTAGATTATTTATAGGATGGTATGGGGATCATCGAGATCTTTATACGCACAAAATAATAAACATTTTTATCAATTCCAATTTAATCTACATGCTAATGAGTTCACAGAAAAAAATGATTGTGTGTTATTACTGTATGGTTGTGCATGAATGAGTGGCATTATCTATTGTGAATTACTAATTATCAATTATATTATCATGATTACGTTATGATTTATTGTGAAATTGTGTTTCGTAACCTTAAGTCATGGTCAGAACTGTAAAAATTTTGTTTATATTTATTAACAAAGAAAGGATCTGTAGACCCACACCTTCATTTTTTCGACCCTCAGTTTTTAATAATCATCTTGAGACGTTTCTATTTATCAACGCATTACACTCAAATTGAGCTTCGAAAGCGAGCACGGCGTCTCGTACATCTTCTCACACACCGTGTTTTTTTTTTAAGTTTTATTTTTTACTGCGAATTAAAACGGCTGGCTACGCACAACTTGTATGGAAATGTCACGCGCCTGGAAGGAGCTCAAGGTAATCCATGTGCCACCTTCCGCTCCCCCACTACACAATCAGCCCCGATTGATCATCCCGTCATTCATCATGTGCTACTCCGAAAGAGTGGGGTGGCCATCGAAGTTCAATGGCGTTGGCGAGGGGTGCTCGCGTATGTGAAATGATTACAAACGATTGTCCGAATAAGGTTGCCAGTGTGTTTTTGGTGCCAGTTGACCGGCTGTCTTCATAATCATCTTCGACATGGAACGATGCAAAATCAACAGGTCGTGCATTTTGTTTTAAAAACTTGCAAGGATCATTGTCTAGCCTACTTTGCCCGCGTGCACAACGAATGCTTAATGCTTAATGCACAGCGAAAGGATATATTCCTGCTGACTACAGCTAATAGTTCGCAATAATTACGTACCGCGTATGCTTTCGTTTATCGAGAAAGTTTCTGCAGTATGTTCGACGCGGTGAAAAATGAAGCCGCCGGCTAATGTGATTACACCGCGTGTCCTCTTCGTGTGGTGCGCGCACGTGACGTCCGCCTTTGTGCGAAAATAATAGTAATCTCATGTACTCACACACCGGCGGTAACGATGCAACCACGCTCGACGACCACCGGGGCTGTGCGGCTAATAACACCGGAAGCCTCGCTATTACCTTTTACAAAACTTTATCAACCATAACGAAAAGCTTGCACAATATACACACGGGGAGGAAAACGTCCGTTATTCCTGCCCTTGCGGAAGAGGGAAACTTGTGGACGTAGGTAATTTACGAATGCATTTAACGGCGCACTTTATGCAACATTGTGCATCAAAATTCGTGGAACTAGTGTGGGTGTGTTTGGGTGTGCGATAAAATTACTTAATTTCAGACCCGCCTCAGATCCACTGCCACCTGGGTGCATTTTCCAGCAGAAAATGCAGAGCATGCCATGCATCGGGCCCATTCGTGACTAGCGAGAGTGAAAGAAGAAAAAACGAAAAGTTGACACCAGCTGAACCACACCAGACACGATGATCTGCCTCCCGCCTGAACGGCCAGATCGAAAATAGAGTGACACGGATTTAGCACGCACCACACTGCACCACACACCGACACATATACACACAGGGGCGCACACAATTTTTCCTCCAATTTTCCAACGAAATGTTGCGTAGGGTTGAATCGGTGGGGTACACGGTTAGGCAGGAAGCATGCATAAAAATATAATCTGCTCGCGTTAGCAGCAAAAAAAACCTTCTGCCTGCTGATTTGCTGGCGGGTGATACCGGATTGCCTGCGAATTCACAGGGATCGACTTCCTCCAGTAGTTTGGCAAAGGAGTTGTTTTGTTATTTCACTCCACTGCACATTCCAACGTTTGACAACTGTTTTCACATCCAAGTAAGCTCGAGTTTTTGTTGTTATGATTGAGTTATTTCTGCATCATCTCAAAACACAACACAGGATGGATGACTTCACCGCACACGGCGGCTAGTAATTTCCCACGAAATCTTCCCACAGAAAGGATGGTGCGTGAAAGCAGAAGTTGCAACCTTTTTTGGCGCCGCTCCCATCCAAACGCACTTCCCTCCGTATTCTGGTTTTTCGTATCGACGGCAGGCTTTCACTTTCTGCTTCCGTCAAAGGCTGAGCTGTCCAACTCCACGATTGATTCCACGTTCGACGCGGTGAAATTATGCACTTTTTGTGGCACTGCATTCGGTGGTCGGTTTATCGGTGCACAGAACTCGCAGTTCCACTCGCCATTTGCGCTCCTGCAATGCAATTAACTGTTTTTTCCAGTTTTCAACCGGCGCAAAGGCGACGCAGGACGAATGCACCACTTTTGACACATGGTGAGCGCGTTTTTTTTTTGCAGCTGCGAATGGAGCGCGAATGCCGGAGGTGGAAAAATGTGAATAATTTCCCCGGCCTATGAACATATACACACGCGCTACGTTACACGAAAATCACTCGAGCAGAAGCAAACCTAGCACGGCAAGACTCCATTTTCGAAATC
>JXWZ01006248.1:0-10735 GCA_000956215.1 Anopheles farauti No. 4 | reverse complement strand
GGAAAGGAATTGAATTTTAATTCCAAGCCATCCAGAGAAGTAAATTTTTCATAAACATGTTCATAAAATGAAAACCATGCGTATCTTTCTTTAACTCTCGATCGTTTTTTTAAATATGACTTCGGTATTACCACTAAACACTCTCATGAACTATTCCAACATTTCAAGCAACATTATAAAAACACACACACACCTCACTAACTCACCTCAACCAGACATTATTCTAATTAAACTATTAATCATCAGGATAAATGATTGTGTTTTCCTGTTTCGTTTTCATACCAAGTGTCAGCCAAAGGGTTATTATTTCTTCGTCAACAATCGACCCGGCTACCTTTCCCGCTTAAGGCGGCCACGACAGAGAAGAGTAGAAACAAACCGAGGCACTTGTCAACATGTTGCCGGCGACAAGTGACTAACCGGATTGCAAGGTTATAAAGGGTGAAGAGCAGAAATGTCCGAGGAAAGTAACAAATGTTCCGGCACAAGTACGCACCGGAGTTTGGGACCAGTCAGAAGGATGGCTTTCCTGGGGAGTTTCGAATTCTTCGTGGAGCAACTTTGCACCAAAGTGTTCGCTGGGGACCCATTTTCTTATCAATGTCGAGAAACTTGGAACCATTTTGAGGCGTTTTTTGCGGGCGTACAACAACTACAGGCTGTTTTGTTCGTTGACAACCCTTTAACGTCTGTTAGTCCCGAAATTATGTATTTCTAACGATGAAATTTGTGACAGTAATAGATTGCACGTTAGAAACAAACTATGTGTGTTCATGTACATGATACCTGGTTAAGCATTCAAAAATTTAAACTCATTTCCCATAAAGCACTGTCAGAATAATGGAACGTTAAAAGCAAATTTAACACCCGTCTGTATCAAACTTTCAATCTATCCTGCCAGGGGAAAAATATTCCGAAAAGCCTCCAGAAGCTTAAGATGTTCCTTTTTCCATTGAATGAAACTTTTGCACAGGTTAAACTTCCCGATTTTGTTCATGACAACTGCGAGTGTGTGTGTGTGTGTATGTGTACTCATGTGTGTTTAGTTGCGTCTTGAATGCCATCGATCGCAGGCGGTCATGTGTGGAAAACTTTGGACCCTTTCGTCTAGGATCTTTGCGAGTTATTGCAGGCACCTCAAGACACTTTTGCAAGAAGACTAACTTTCTCCATTCACCACGGGGCCCGAAGATGAACGATACAACTCACCGGTAGCATCTACGCCAAAAGCCAAGACTGCACGACCGGATTTTACCCTAGCAAGGCATAAGAGGAGTTTTGCTTTCTGGCTTTCTGTTTCACCCGTGCCACGACTCGATGGTAAGTTTTAGGGAAGTAAAATTAAAAGAAAATTAAAAGATTTATGGCTTTAACGAGTTTTTCTGACTTTTGGGAGAACGAATAGTATTTTTTAAAGAATCAATGTACGTAGCAGTTGCAATATGCTTTAAATACAAATGTAATACAGTAAATTTATGTAATTAAATACAAATTTGGATTTATTTCCTTCTCATTACGAGGTTAATTACGAGTGTTAATTCTAATATGGCAGTATGATTAATTTTGACCGAATTTTTCTGTAAATTATCTTATAAAAAAATCAGTAGGTACATAATAATGAATCGTGGGGGTTCTGTTTATTTGACATTTAGCTATGTTTATTATATTATATATAAAAAATATTTTATCGGATTTTAAGTCATTTCAAACCAAATGTCAATGAAAAGCATTGCTGCTTAGGAAATGTATTATCCACAATCAAAGATCTTATTTTAATGCACATATACTCTTCTCTTTTCTCGAATAAGTATTGGTCAACGAACAGCGATGGACGACTCCAAAAAAGCAGCCATTTTGAAGAATGAGCAATCGCACGTGTTTTTAGCCTTTGAAATTCGTTGCATTCCTTTATGCTACACCAGCAGTACTTACACCTGCTGATATACGAGAACCACCAGCTAGGTTGCAGTGTACGTAGTTTGGGTCCACCGAAAGGGTTGCTTAGCTAGCTTATTACGATGGAGAAGAAATAAAGCAAATCCGAAAACATGGCAGGCGCCGAGATACCAATCAAATAGACTGAAGGCAACGGGATAAGCGGATGAAGGACATATCGCAACGTGCCGAATGTATCCGCTCTCTGTGTGCTGTATGGCTTGGATGATATCCGAGGTGAACGTGAACGCCAACGAGGAAGCCAATGGTAGCGCCCACTAGCCAAAACGCGACCTATCAAGAGACACTCGTCAGTCACTTTGTTACGATGCGTTCCGTTCCAATGGCACTCACGTAGAGGGAAGTACACACATCCGGCGCTGCGTACCGATGAAGCGTCCATCTGGAGAGTCCACGCAAAACGTTCCACCGATAGGTATTCTTCGATGCGACACGAACCAGTCAATACGGCAAAAGGTTCATAGCAGGAGAAATTTTGTAACCGTAAGCTCAACACGACTGGTGCGATGGTACGCGGGGAGCTATCCGTTCCTTCTTCGGCAACAGCCTGGGGCCAAGAATTATCTAACACTGAGGAACACATCCTTGCGGACGTGCGAGGGCGGAATAAAAGCGGGACGCCACATTCATCAACGGCAGTCATTTTGGGGATTTGGAAATTTCAGTTTGATTGGATGGGAAGTAATCCGTTTATCGAAGTTCGAACACGGATGGACTTAATTTTCAATCCTCAATTCACCGGGCAAAAGGTTTTCTCGCAGGCAGGCAGGAAACCAACTGTCAGTGTGCGCTCGGGAACGGGGAGCTGGAGAGTTCATACGATTTAACCAACCCTTGTCACTTTTCAACGAACGATACACACCGTTGGTGTGGTTGGAGCCGATGAATGTGGTTGGAAATATTTCAAACGAGCCTGCTCGAATTCGACTATGCTGATGAAAGGTGCTGAAAGGTATGATTGTCGTACCGTTGCGGTAGGTTTTAGAGAAGCAGCAAACGTGTGCTGGCACACATACATATGCACGATGGAGTAGTATGCATGCGAGCGTGCTCGGTACACTCTAATCCCTCGGACCGTTTGCGTGCAGATTTTACAGAGTAACGCTTCACTACAGGATGAATCCTTGTGATCGATTATGAGGTGTCTCGTCATAGTCACGCCGCACTATAGGTGGAGCTGGTATGGAAAGGGAAAAATAAAAGTCAATATGAACAATTTACGTTACTGCTTTTAAGAAAATTACAATTTGATTATTTTTATCACTCCTTTCATTGCGTTGCTTTAGCATGACTAGACAACCAACAAAACAATTTTATTGCAATAATCAAAATAAATGCAGAGCCATTTAAATCGGGTATCGATAGATTAATAAGAATTGCTTTTAATAAGGTTAATACCAAGTAATATTATTAAGTGATTTGCAAAAAAAAAAACTAGTTTCAAAGGAGAATAAAATATCACCTGCGTTTCGGCAACTGTCTATACTACTCATGCAAACGACATTGAATGATCAGATGACCGCTTTCACCGAATACGTGTGACCGACTGCAGCCATACGCGTTTAATAGCGAGTGGCCAGATAACTGTAAATATATACACACATTGCACTCGCCGTGGCTTACACAGCCATCACAATTGGACTGGAATGCTTTCAAGTTTGTTGAACACCTTCTTCACGCGCACGCCGAACCGTACAAATCGCGTACCGAAACTGATTTAGAACCGGGTAAGCACAATGGGCCTAATCCCATTCGTTTCCGATAGCGTACGGACAGGGGGCGTTTTAAGCAAAGCAAAGGAATTCGTTGCATTTTGTCAATCCACCGGTGGCTCCTGTGGATGGATGCATTGGCGTGCAATAAAATATTCATTCATACACAGCATTACAGTTGCACAGGTAGATACTCAAACACAGATGTTTGTACAGATAAAATTCTTTCGCTAAGTATACACTAGGACTTACACGACATAAGGTACAATTGGAGTTAGGCAAGTAATCGGTAACATCGGTCCGGTGCGGGTAAACAACTCGTAACTGTGTGTACATTTCTCCCAGCTTCGGTTCGTTTGAATGCAATTGGCCGCAAAGGATAACTGAGCCCGGTAGTGTTTGATTACCAGCCCTACTGAGCAAAAGCTTGCGGCACGAACGTTCCACTGCCTACAATGTCCTTCCCGTACCGAAATACACTGTTTGCAGATCTTTGATTTAATTAGGAAAATAAACACTCGAAAATCTACAGCCTCCAATGAACACAACTCAATCAACATCCGGACATCGACGTTGGTTCCTACGCACGAAACCTGACGAAGCTGCATCCCAAGACCACTAGGGACGTAGGTATACAAATCAGTGCAGGAATCGTTTGAATATTTCCTTACCCAGGGATGCGTATGGGACGGTTACGCTTCCGAACGCGACCGGTTGGGTTCTCGGTGACGAGCAGGTCGGACTCTGCAGAGAAGATAATTCAATAAATAATTTATGCAATAAATTTTCACTTAAATCAGATCAAGTACAACTTTTAGCACCCCTTCGGATTTGGTTTTGATTCCCTTCGCCAAACGTAAGATTGAACGTCTGCTGTAGGAGGATGTACTACAGCTTGACGACGATGTTGTTGATGATGATGACGGCGCTGATGTGGTCCCTAGTGACTTTTTGATGGCTACGGTACCACCACCAGCACACTCAACTGCTGTTGTACAATGTTTTCGAGGGGTGGAACACATCGTTGTATCGGTGGGTCGACAAGAATCCCTGCTCCGAGTTTGGTGATTTTGTACCCGCCGGAACGCTGGGCCTTCATTCTTGCTTTGGACAATGTTGGGAGGTAATGCCCTAGAGGGAAATTCCGAACTGCAATACCGACCGCTTGTACATACGCTAAAAACTACACCAAATTTTCAACCGATTTCCAGTGGCCTGCCGACCCATGATTTGCAAGGAAACTACCGCGACGCGGATGTATCTAACGAATCTCAGCCGCACGCAATTTTAGCGCCGCGTGCATCGAGCGCGGGATTGTTCTAATTTATTATTCAATTATCACAGCTATGGGTTGGTCCGGGTGGTGCGCACCCTCCCATCGCCAAGGGCCATTTAGCACCACATCAGCATCCTTCTTCTCACCCACGGTTCGTCCCGCGAGTGATAGAAATCGAAGAAAATATGCTTCAGGCGATGGCAACCGCGTGTGTCCACGATGTTGATGATGCTACCGCTAGGATTCAGCTAAATCAGCACCCTCGTGCAAGCTGCGGAGGAGACTCTTGCTTCTCCGGTTGAAGGGTGCTGTAGTAAACATTTTTTGCCATCGCTGCTGCATGACCAGTGCGGAATAAAATTTAAGATGATTGCTACAATATGGTTCACATTTTCAAAATTCAATTATCAAGCACCGGGACGGGGAGTTTTTGTGTGTTTGTTTTTACGAGGTTTTATTAGTTTATCATTTAGTGACCCCTCATCAATATTTATTTTAAGGGTGCGCGGGCGCGTTTGGTGTCACTGATTTGTGTGACATAAGAAAATGAGAATATTTTAGAATGTTGTTGTGAATATTTGTTGTATAATGTGCGTTTTGCTCAATGCACGTAGAAAAAAGTTTAAACAGAAAGAGTTTCAAAATTTGGTAAATGCAAAAGTGCCGGAATTGATGTGATAATTATTAATCTGTAATCTGGAAGACGAAAACGTACCAACATAAGTTCTTTATTGCAAATATAAAAACAATTGAAATTAATTAAGGTGGTAAATTAAATAAAATGAACATACGAATAAAATTAAATACATTTTTATGTAAGTATGAGGGAGCAAAAACCGGTGGTAAATAGCAAAATTTGCAAAATTTTATTGCAAATTTTAAATTGCAAAATTTTATACTAATTTTACATGCTTCCAGATGGTTTTGTGGAATAGGTTAAGTTATCTATTCTATCTTTTTTCAGTTGTAACCATATTATGTATAAAATATAAAATGAGCAGTTAGAAAGGATGTTTCACAACAAAATGTTGATTTACAAACTACCAATATACCAATTGAAATTTTTGGTTTGTTTTGTAAAGCATATCATGTACAACGCACACATAACCACTGTCCAAAAGAAGGATTAAAATACATTGAAATAGTTGCCAATGCCAACAGCAATTAGCACGTCTAAATGGAAACTTTAATCACAAATAACACTGCAATTTCGCTCGATTTTGGACATCCTTTTCATGTTCGGGGTAACTGATCAAATTAAAATCTCGTCACGGCAAAAAAAAACATATCGTTTCGAAAACCCCAAATCCCTGAGTCTTACTTAGTATGCCGTACGATAGATTCTCTAATTTATTTGACACCCAATTATCGATAACCATGATTGGTTGCGTTCGTCTCGTATAACTAAACCGACTCGTTTGTGTTATGATTGACCATAAGCCAGCTTCCGTGACTAATTAAAATCAACACATACCGCACGAAAACATCATCCAGCCCACCCGTTGTCCCATCGCCGATTGTTTACCCTTGCTCTCGAGTTGGACCCGACCAAGTGTTCTATATGTAGCCTTTTGCGCGGGCGCGCTTCATACCTTCAACTTGTCCAGTTTCCTTTTATCGTTAAATAAATCCTCTTAATGAAATAACCGCCACAACCCCGAATGTGCTGGTCCCGGGCTTCTTACCACCCGGCCACCGGTTGAACGGGGAGGTGTAAAAACTCGATTCTACTTCGGCTTACGATCCCTAAAAACGTGCGCAAATCCGATAATCCGTAATGAGCCATATGGAAAAAGTGGAAACAAGTCTGTGACCGCAGCGGGTGGGAATTGGACCGATCGGTTGACAGGTTGTAGAAATTTGGTCCAGGGAGCTTCGCAGCAAATCTTCAAACCGGTGGTCAAAAAAGCCGCCACCGTTGAAAGTTTCATGCAGCGTTGTGAAAGTAAATGAAACAAAATTCTGGGAAATCCCTGCGCTGGTAGCAAACACTCATGGAAAAGATTAAAATATTTTTGGAATATTTGCATTCATTAACATCAGTAACCTGCCGAGGCTATCACTTTGTTGAACTAGGCTCATTGATTGATCGAAAAGGTACGGGTGGCGTATTCAAAAGATATTACAAATGAATTTAGTTTATTGGAAGGTTTCACACACGATTTAATATGTAACTTAAAAAAACTAAATCGATATTTCGTGTTTTTTTTATATCCAGTGTGCACCAATGAGCTATTTCCGATCAGAACCTGTACGAATAGGTCGTTGTGTGTAAGATAACAAATTCCAACTCATCAAAAATGTTCATCATGCTAAGCTGATCCGGAAGAACTCCACTTACCTCCTGCGGAGCAGGTATTGCCCCATATTGCAAACGCATCCCTCAGGGAGTAAGGAATTTCCCTCGCCGGATATTCGCAATCGCAATGAGCATTTTTTGTGTTTACTAGTTCCACTGCATAGTTCCCCAGACAAAGTTACGACGACGACAGCGATGACGGTGGACGTCGTGGCGCGTGACGTGGAATGTTTCATCCTCGCGCCGGGAGCTCTTGCAGGAATTGGCAACAGGATAATAAGGTTTTATTACACACAGACACATGCTGCTATATTCACTTCCATCTGAAGTCACTGTCGCGTAAACCGTACGCAATAAGGTAGGTGTTAGGAATGGGGTGACAAAAAATGCAATTAGAAGCCGCCAAATGCTATGGAACTAATTTCAAACGCCCAACTGCTCGCACTGGAATCTTAGGAATCTCGAAGCTAACGTGATTGATTTTGGTGATACGTCTCCAGCGTCGTGTGTGCATTGTGACCGGATGCTATTACCACAATCAAAAAGCTATATTAATAACTCATCATCTTTTTTACGATTGGCGAATATAGCTCCACACTGTTGTGCATCGTGTAACCTATGCCCATACATCATCATCATCATAATCATTGTCGTGTGAGAAGTTTTGCAGCGCTGATCCCATTACGTGCGAAGTAAACAAATGTGGCAATCGAAGTGGGACTGCTTCCTGGTCGGCTGGAGGAAACGCGACTGCTACAAATACCCTAACGAAACCGGCCAAGCCGAGACAAGGTGACCATTGTTGGCGAATGATTAATAGTTAGTCTTTGCCATCATCCAGAATGACACTATGGGGTGTGCGTGACAGAGAGCAAGAAAACCACGGGCAGTGCACTTTGCCACGGTACACGCTTTGCTAAGTAAAATGTTACCTGTCGGAACATTATTTAGAGACATGGCGTGAACTGGCATTCCCTAGCATGACAGAGAAGCAGCAACAAAAAAAACATACCCATAAAAAATACGAGTTCAATTCATTAATATGGATTAAGGAAGCGCAAAGATCTCGGCGGATACAGTTCTTAGAACCGAGCAGGTTTCCTACGACCGCTAAGGCTGTAGTACTTGCGAGAAACGCACTGCCCCAGAGGTGTGAAAATTCAAATTTAATGACAGCAAACAACGCAACGCCTGCGATAGATTTAAGCGGCCGATCTGACCGTAACCGCAGAAGCAGTCACATTAGGAATTGCGGTACATTCGTGGGGAAATGTTTCGCCAGTCTGAAACCTAGGGGGGTAACCTAGGCTGAGGCTAATCAAAACCACACGCTGGCGGTGCGATGTCGAGAGTCAGTTTTGACACTTTCAACCATCATTAATGTAAGCGTAACGTTTTTGTAGCATGATTAATTTGCACCCGGCCAGAGCTCAGAAGGGCCGACAAGGAACTTGGGAAAATAAGCCCAACGAAACCTCTCACCTTCGCATTGTACCCCGTCCCCTTGGGTCTTGGTACCGGTGCCCAAAAACAGGGACGGAAATTTTCTGGACCCAGCTTTTGCAAGATGGATGGATCGGTCGTGAGTGAGAAGGAAGTCATAATTCATCTTCCATTCATCTACGGGCGGGAATGTCCGACCACCGATTGCCCTCCGTTTTAAGGAGACCTGCGACGCAGCCAGGCAGTCTACCCCGTTGTTGCTTTTAAAATTTCGGTGCGATGTTTTTTTTTTATTACTCTTTCTAACAGACTGCCTGCCGACTGATCTGTGGTTGCGGAAAGGATTGTAAGGTCGGCGTTGAGCCAGCGTGCACGAATGTGGTTCGTTTAAATCACATCGAAACCTAACCACAAATCGAATTACACCTGTTGTGAATTGATTCGTTAATGAATATTACGTTCACCTTCAACGTGATCAGCCTCCCTATATTATCCGCTAATATCCTTTCATACGTTCGATGACATTCCAGTAGATGAAAAACGAATGTTTATCGTTCATTAATTTAATATCTCACCTATTGACGGGGTTGCAAACAACCCTCTTCTAAGAACAAATGTGTTCTACCTCAGGCATCGAGGGACGATGTAGTGTAAGCTTAGTTCCGAAAGATCCGTTTTTGATTTCACTGTACTCCGGCTAGGAAACATCATCAATATAGCGCATCCCACGGTGATCCTTTTTTTAACGTCGAAACGTACAAGACCAAATTGATTTTTTTTATTCATGTGTCATTCATTCACCTTTTTTGCTTTTTCTTTTCCGATCGGTTCTTTTACTTTTCTTGTCATTTTTATCTTTTTCCTTGTGTATGTATGTCACAAGGATATGTCTCCTCCTTCGCATGCGGGCATTGCTCGAAGCATAGCGAAAAACGCATCACGCGACGGCTGGTCGGCTAGTACACTAAGAGCGAAGGAGGAAATATGCGAGAAAAAAGGACAAAAAGGACCTTTAAAAAGGGTTCTCGGAAATCAAAGGTGAACAGAAAAAAATGCACCAATTTTTGCCGGTGTGCACGCAGAATTCTTGCACAAAAGGAAGCCTACGTTCTTGGAAATATTAGGTTTCAAATAATTGCTACCATCATTCGGCACCCGCACACCATGCCACCACCGCCAACATCTCTCGCAGCAACTTTTAGATGAACCGTGTGAGGATTCGAGGAACAAATCTTCGTGGAACAAAATTCAGCGATCACCACAAATTCAGTACGAGACAAGCAAAACGAGGTAGAAAAAATCCATTCCCGTATCAAGTAGGAAGGATAGTCTCACAGGCACATGGAACAGGAGAAACTAGGAAAACAATCTTCCTTCGCAAGAGCCATCGAAAAGCGAATGCCGTAAAAAATTGCTGCACACTGCACACTCCCGGCGTTGAGAAGATGGGAAGCTGCCGAATGGAAGAAAACGATCTCCTGAAGGGCTTTCATTTGCGATGTAGAGATTTGCTTTGCTACGCTCAACTGGCAGGTTTTGCTGCAGGGTGTTTCCTTCTTGTTTCAGAGACACGAAACGATCTCAACGGGACACAACGTCATGGTGTCTTGCCAAGTTTCAATCGTAAGATGCTCGTGTGTTCGTAGGGTTGTAGCGACAGGAGAAGTGTATCCTTTTTTTCTTCGTCGGGATGCAGAATTTGAAGGATCAACGCTATCAAGCATTTTGCATTGAGCAATGCAGTAACTAGGATTGTTTTCACATGCGCCGTGTACCGTGAACATAAACATGTGCCATATATCGCTTGAAATCCATGAACTGTAATGAAAAATTATAAATTTTTATAGCACAGTAGTAAAAGCAAAAAAAATTAGAGGAATTATTTATTTAAATAACTTAAGTAAAACTGAGTACCGTTCCGTCTCATGTGTCTCATCATTCTTAGTGTGTGGAGAAAGTAGACACATCCACTCGAAACTAAATACCAAAGCTTCTGTAATCGTTTAACCGATCAGACTGTTCCTTTAACAGTTTCCCCATACTTACCCC
>JXWZ01006245.1:0-10698 GCA_000956215.1 Anopheles farauti No. 4 | reverse complement strand
CACACACACACGCATTCTTTTAGAGTACATAAAAATAACACAAACTCAATCACACCACAACACCTATGAACAATCCCGAAGGACCACTTCAGGTGGCGGCACCGTTTGGTTCGTTTGTTTCGTTCGCGATCGAGAGATGGAGAGTGCTGGTGCCAGACCAAACCAAATAAGAAAAAAACCCCAACAAGCAATCATGTGCTCCTTTGGAGCAGAAATCTAAGCAGAAAACGGCACGCACGGTTCGGTTCGCGAAGGGTGCGAAAAGACGGCCGCGCACGTGATGGTTGGTGTTTAGATAAAGTTGTGTGTCGAGCGCCGGCCGTTGATTAATTGCTTGTGATTTATCTGTGCGCCTGGCACGAGCTCGATCACGCACGACCCGGAGTGGGCACGTCCGCCAGCTGGCATTTCGATTCGCCGTGCGGTGCAATCGGAACGTATAGGGAGATGGAGATGTCGATGGCGGGATCGGCTGATCTAACCCATGGGCGGTGTTAAATGCACTGTATTTAATGTAACTTCTTCAGTAATTCCTTCGATCAAATGTGGTTGAAAAAACGTATTAAAAGGCAGATCAGCTTTGTTATAAGTTTATTAAGAGTGCAAACATTTATTCAACGGTGAGAAAACTAAAATTGGAAGGCTTAAGATTTGAACAAGAAGTAGCACATTAAAGTTGAGCAGAATTCGTACAATATTCTTAAAATAGTTCTCAAATATCGCACGCAACCTTCAAAATACAACACTCGGCTTCATTTCAAGCACAGCTGAGCCTTTACCCGTTTCTAAAAATCGGACCTTCATCGCAGGACAAGAAAAGAAACAAGAAACGGCATTCAGCGACTTGTCAGTAAACATAATATATCATTTATCATCTAGAATGCTCAATAATCTGCTGTCCCAAAGGACAACAGTGGGGCAGGGCAAGTCGTGACATCCATAAAAAATAGAAAAAAACATTTTTTTTTTATTTCCATGTTCGAATGTTTTCATCAATACTTCATTGGTGAGGTTTTAGAGAGTTTTGCACTTCTTAGTTTGGTTAGAAAATGTAGAAATTTTACATTGTTGTAGTAGTGTTTGGAACTGCTAAGTAATTAGAAACAGTGATAAATTGAATTTTTATTTGTAGTTTGTAGTCATTTTAAAACTGGTCAGAACAAATATTATCATGTTTCTTGGTTCACTAAAATATTGCAAAAACTAACCTGTTCAATGAAATTTCCTAAAATGTTTAAATAATCGATCAAGAAAAGTTTATCAATATGATGTTTATTATAAATCATTAGTTTCATCAAGAATATGCAATGCTTTTATTTATAAATTCATTTCTCAAGATCAAAAACCTTTCAATGATGCGAATGGTTCTTGAGTAAAAAAAAAGTGAGTGTTTAGTACGTCTTTAAAACTACTTCAAGCACATATGCGATGGTATGTCTATCGATAAGAACTGACTCATACAGAAGTTATCATTTTTAAATTTGGCATTACGAGCATTGCATTGGAACGAGCATTCAAAACAACATCACCTTTGCCGGAGATAATCGCCACCGATGCCATTCAACAGGCTTTCTCTAAGCTTACATTTTAAGCATAATTTAGCCGCTATCTTAACCCTGATTCGCTTGAACCACACACAAAAAAAAGCCTCCCAATCGACCACAGGCAGGAAACGGATTGCCCTCGCTGATCGAACCCTTTCGCGAGCCCATTCGCTCCACACGCGGGTCGAATTATCTGCTCACCTTCGTTTCACATCCCAGCCCGTCACGAAGCGTGCACAAAATTGCCAACGATTTAATCGTTCATTACAGCATCCGCCGTGCCGCCAGTTCTTCCCTCACCCTCCTCCTCCCCCCCCCTCCCTCCAACGTAGCGGTCCACATCCCGTGTGCCACAAAAATCTTCTCCCCATGGTTTCCCTGGTGCCCCGAACTCACGTCTTATGGCCTCTAATGTTTGACAACGCACGGAACAAACAAACAAAAAGAAAAATCCACCCCGCGGTGGCGGTGGAGCAAAATGGTCAAACGGGAGCCGCTCGCCGTAATCACTGACACCAACAGCAAGCGCTGCTGGCCGTGCCCGTCTGTCGTCGCTTTTATTGGATTAGAAGATTGAGTGCTTATTTTGCACGGTTTTTGGGGGTGACAATTTCGTTTTATTTTTCCTTTCTTTCCGGGTACGTCTCGGGCTTCCATCTTCCTCCAGTGAGGCCGGGTGCCGGCCGAAACGTGCACAACAGCAGCGAGTGAAGCCTCACCGACTGGCCGCTTGAGGAGGCGAAGGATGCTGCCGTACAGACGCCCACACGGAGGGGAATAGAGAAATTTATGCTTTGTCGTGAGTGTGGGTGACAATGTGTGTTTATTTGTTCGCCACGGGAGGAGTGCCCGGGGTGCTGGAGCGGCAGCATGGCCGATTCGATGTCGGATGTCGTCCTTTGTGTGCGTGTGCGTCCCCTTCCCATCGCCCTCTAGCCCAGCCGTTCCAATCGTTTCCGGATAATTTGATTTATTAGAATTGTAACACTTGATTGTAAGCATGTTCGCTTGAGACAGTGCGGAAGTGGAAAAAATAAACGAAATCTAATACCGAACGCAGCAGATAAGGGACCCCGGCGCACGGGGCCGCTTCTTTGTGTGAGGTGAAAAAATCAATTTTCCACCATCCATCGAACACACCGAAACGGTCAACCGACGCCGAAACACGTTGAAGCTGAAGCTGCCAGCACAGCTGCCGCCGACAGGCGACGTTCACTTTTCCGTCCCAATTCCTCCGACGTCCGACGCAACGACACTTCACGAGCGAACGATAATCGGTTCGGTTTCAGTCGGGTTGGCTCCGGACCGGCCAAGCCGGTGCGCTAATAAGTGTGATTAATTCCTAATAGTCCACCGTTTGTCCACTCGGAGCGGGAGCAGGAAAGAGAACGAGAATGGGAGAGAGAATATATGTTCGATTTTATCGCTTCATGTCCACCCAAGATCGCTCACGGGGACGATACAAAAGACAAAGCCCGAATGGATGCTTCCATCCTCATGCTACAGGGTGAACTCGGACACGGACACGGCAGACATGTCCTTTGTTTGGAATTATTTCACTCCTTTCCGGGTAGCATTTCCGGTGTTTCTTTAGCCGGTTATCAGGAGATAAAATCACTTCCATGCGGGAGTGAAGATATGATTCTAATACCACTCCCACCAGCCACTCCTCGATCCTTGGACGCTCGAGGTTTGTGCTCCAGAGCCGGATTCTTGTCGCGCACGACAGCTCGGTAAAAGCAATCCCTTTGTTTGGCATTCCAATGGTGCACTTAATTTCCCGGAATAAATCCAATTTGTGTGCTTGATTTATTTGATCTGGTTGTGTGCTGAAAGCGGGGTACGGATTTTCCGATCCGGCACGGTGTGAAACCTACCTGGTGGACACATGCACTCGCTACCCTGGACCGCGGCTTGCCGATCCTTGCGCGAAACCTTGAGCGCGGACAGATCGCGCCGCATGCGGGGCAGCTCCGCGATTTGATGGGAAATCTTCCGCACCACGTCCGACACGGTTTCCTCCTCGGGTTCGGCCGTGGCAGCCGCCGCCGTCGCCGCCCCCTTGCGCAGCGTGATCCTCCTATATACATCGCTCACCTGCGCCTCGACCAGGCTGAGTCGCGCTTCGATACTAACTAGACTACTTAATTTATCCTCTACGTATGATTGGCGCAGGTTGGTGTAGACGGACGCACCGAGCGCCGTGATGCACATGAGATAGAACAGGTAGCTGATCAGCGTGTGGGCCGAGGACGGGTGGCCCGACCCGGACGGTTTCGGGGGGCTGGGGCCGCCACCGTGCTCGAGCCCGCTGCCGCTGCCTTTCCTGCGGGCCGGCGCCCCACCGCTCACTTTGGCATTGCACTTTTTGGTGTTTTCACTCCCGGCCGCGGTGGCCATCCCTTCCCGCCCCTCGCCCAGCGGGTCGGGATCGACCGGACCGTGTTTCGATGCGTTCGCCACGAATGTTGCCATCTTGCATCGAGCTGCAACGCAAAGGCGTCTTCACACTCGCTTCACCACCGGCACACGGGTAGACACGGGCGACACTGGACGCACTACGACAAATTCACCGGCACTGGCACACGGAACCGTTGCCATTATCGCACCTGCATCGGTGGCGTGCCGTTTCTTTTCCGGCCACCGGCGGTTTCTTACACACCAAACACACGCGCACACACACACACACACACACGCACCAACACACTCAGCAGGCGGTGGTGGCTTCGATTAAGGACCAATAATTCGCACCACGCACTCCAACTCCGATTGGCACTTGAATTTAATCACACCAGCCAAGTGGCCGCCGCACCGAACACTTACACCACCAGCGACGACGGACGACGACGACAGACGACGCGCGCGCCAAATCTCTTCGGGAATGGAAAATCCCAGCGTCCGATTAGCTGCTGGTGCACTGGTTTCCAACAGAATTGTATCCTTTTTGCTCTCGTTCTCGCTCTCACACGCACAGCAGCACGGCTTACTGCAACAACAAACACAAGTAGTTTTGTTTGTGCCCGATCACTGTCGGCGCTTTGGCGATGGTAAGCACAATCGGTTCGAATTGTCGCTGAAAAACCGGCACTACGCAAACACGCGTACCACGGTCGTCGTTACACGCGCACGGCTACCAACGGAAAACGCGTCCAGCTGCATGGACCAGCGTACGACCTGCCTTCGATCAGCCTTCGCTTCGATATGCTAGCCGTGGTGAATGGTACCGAAGCGGGCAGTACTCACCAGCAGTGATGCTTCGGTCGGCAGTAACCCGGACAGGTCTACAAAAAGATTCGTTCCGTATCGTTATCCTGAAAGGTTGAGAAAACGTTTGAGGTGTTTTTGCTTTCGAACTTTATTAATACGCTTTGATACGAATACTAGTATACGGCCTATAAATTGTCTTTACCTTCTCAAATATTATTTTTGATTAATATTTATATCACCACTGAAAGTGCTTTGACCCTTACCTGCTCCGTCATGTGCTATACACTAGCATGTATTTCTTGATTTTTGCTATACTAAAGAAACTGATAACAATTTTTTTAATTTCGTTATGAATTCTTCGTTCTAATATTAGTTTGAAATATTGTGATAACTAAATGAAAAATTATTATGATCATGTTGTAAACTTTACAAATGCAAATAATGGCTAATAATTAAATTGATCAGTAAATTACGTTGCAATTGCTATCGAATAAAACATATTAATTCGCTGATAACATTTTTACGGACTTTTTTCATCTCCTTTATTGTGTCTTACAACTTCTTTTATGTTTTCCAATATGTAATTTTCCTTTCACCCGGGTTTTCTTCATGCTCCTTAAAGTCTAAGCGTGAAGTTCATCTCCGGTAAGCCAGCGAATATTCTCTTCGCAACGGCGAAGCGAGAGAAAAACAGCTAACAGAGAGGATGAAAATGGAACTCATCAAGGCTGGTGATGGGCAAAACAATTCATTCGACAAAATGATCCAACTGCAAGATGATACGGTGCGAAGATGATATATTGATATATTGAAATAGCAAACACACAGTTAAAAACAAGCAAAATTTTGACTCCACTAAAAATCCTTACCGACTATTTATTTCATACCGATTTACGCATAAAAATTCAATTTGAAAATCATATATGAGTTTTGTTTCGGTTCGATAAATTTTACTTATAAACTTTTCGTAGTACTTCTGACATTGCTATACATTTATATTAAAGGAAAACTTTTATAATGTTTATAAAAACATACGAAATTTTCATCAGAACCATAACCCAATTCCTTGTACAAGTCACAAATCAATTCCATTTTCAATTTCCCATCATCAACGATGTACATGCACGTAATTGCCCCTGCCAGCCGACAATCACGTCAGAAACTTGCCAGAGTCACCATTATTTGATACTCCATCGGTGTCCTTTCCTTACCGGAGGACGCAAAGCAATCTACGACTCAAGCAGGCTTTTCTCGCCCTAGGAGACTACAAAAAAAAAAAAGAAGATATAACACATCCTTCCCGTGGATGCCTAAAAAACCTCATTTCTTCTTTATTTGTTTCTCCAATCGTTCCAACAGCAATCCCTGCTGCCTACTGCTACCTCATCGCCGCTGGCAGTAGCGTGCGGTGCAACGCACACCGGAGAGGTAATATTTTAATTTCCACACGCCGATTTTCTTCACATCACCATCGATAAGACGGGACCGAGGCCCTTCCGCACTGCGACGGATCGTCTCGATTCTTCACGCAGGCTGGCCCGCCGGTTTTTTCGACGCTGTCTTTTGTGCGAGCCGTTGCCCGCCGCGGCTCGATCGTCGTTGTTCGATGATCGGCAGCGGCCGAAAGGTGAGTACGCGGTGCAAAGATGCATGTAATTTGATAATTTTTCAAGCCCTTCCCATTCCACCGCGATGGATCGCGCTGCCGATTGCCTAGCGTCGTCGTTCCGCGTGTTCCTGCCGCATTCAATTTGCATTTTCTGTGTTTTGCTCGTTCTTTCAGCGTTCCGTGTGTCCTGCCACGGCAAGGTACCCTTATCTGGGCGGGAAACAGTAAGCTAAATCTCGCACAGCCAGGCCCGCTTGAAACAGGGGGTTTGTTGCGAGGTTTTTGTTAAAACCAAAGGGGAAACGCAACTTAAAACATAAAAGTCAATCGGTTTGAATTATCCTCAACCATCGGGTTCGGGATGCTGTTGTGTGTAAGTGTACGTGCGCGAAGCACTCACATCTGCCGAACCGGGTGACGACGTGAACCCGAACGGAAGTGAGTTACTCTCTGAGTGTTCGCATGTTTTTGATGAATATTTTAGCATCAACTTTATTTAAAAAATACTGTTTTTTATACTATTTGAATTTATTAGTTTCCGCATCAAATGTAAAACTATTCTTTCGGGCTAACGCATCGATAGCACATAAAACTATTCCAATATTAAAAGAGAAAAGTTTGTAGAACACAACTGAAACGTTTTTTCTATACTTTAAATAATGATTCTTCATGCACGGTGCAGCGTGCTTGATTGAGTTGTAGCGAATTATCTGCTAGCAGCACCACACCACACCCAGTGCCGACTGCATGCTTGTGGTTTGTGGTCCACTGCTTCTTCGCCGGGAAACCGGGAGCATGCAGCCGAAGCGCATAATTACCACAGCACCACCATCACCGGCTGGAAGATGCAACAAGCGCCATGTTTTAATCGCTCGGAACGGCAAGGCGATACGCACGGTCCGACATCCTACTCATACGATCCATTGGCTTTTGGATGCAATTTCTCCCCCCTTTCGCTTTCGTCAGGCGCCGCTGCTATGGATAGCAGCACACGAGGATGCTTCTTCAGAAGCTCTCAAAGGAACTGATTGTTTCAGATGAAAATGAAAAGAAAATGACGTTAAGTTTTGCGATGCTGGTACTGGCGCTGCTGCTGCTGCTACTGTAAATTATCTCGAGTTCAAGTACGGTTGTGTGAATGTGTGGGCGCCTATCAACATTATCGCTGACAGCAGTCCATAGAATTGGATCATTTCCGCTTAATTATGGCCTTCCCATAAGTAAGCTCCAATGTGTCACGCACTGACGGTGTGCCGGTTGGTGGTATAAATCGAACCGAGTGCAGCATAACGCAGTTGGAGATCATATTAGGACAAATATTTGTGCAGCGCTCGCTGGCACAGGCTTTTAGTTGGAGAGACAAACAGCCACAGAAGCACGGTTCAACGAAATGCGATGCTACTAATTAGCACAAATGTAGCACAAGTGTGCCATTCATGCGTCCACAGAATTTGTCGATAATTCCTTCCTCCATCGTACAAGTGGAAACTTAGTCATTTAAAAAAATAATTTAATATAAAATTATTTAATCGTTTTACCATTCACGATTTATTGCGTTTTCAAATTGCTTAATTTTGCGTTCCTCTGTCCCAAATCGGGAGCAGAAGCTGTTTCCCGCAACTTTACTGCCTGATTCCGGTAATAGATTTACGATTGACTGATTAGCATGGATGATTTAATTTTACCTCGTCTGTCATCCACCCACAGTGGCGGGACGGCACCCAAAACGGCAGTAAAAATTTCGTCCTCCTCCGCAGCCGAAAAGCCGAACAGTGGCGGTCTTATTTTGCTTTCAATTTCCTGACGGTGACGGAGGTGTGACGCAAAATTTCAACATGTCACCAGGGGGTTGCCGATCTGCGGGGGCGAAGCGCAAAAGCCAAAGAAAACAGCACAAAAGTTCAAGGTTTATGCGAAAATTTATCGCCCCCGCCCGTCGTGCGGCAACCGACCCGCGCCGAAGCGCGGAAAACCGCTGATGAGACATTTTCAATAGCTGCCAATCAGGGAGGAAGTGGGTGTGAATTTAATGATCAGTCATTGGTCAAAAGCGCTGGAAGGCCGACTGTGACTGTGCTCGCACTTTTGCCGCTGCTGCTGCTGCTGCTGCTGTTAGTCGGATGCGCGACCTAACGACGCTATCGAACGGGAAATAATCAGCGATGGCGGGATGAAATGTTGTGGCCAAAAAGCGTTTTCCAGCGTGAGCAGCGAAAATCAAAGATAAAAAGTCGCCCCTGTTCGCGTGCCTCACCGCTGGCCCACGTCCTACAAACGCGGCGCCCGCGATCAAACGCGGCGCGGTGACCGAGCGAAAATGGGGATTTTTGTGGCTTAACGATGAATGGGCTCAGCGCCAGCCAGCCCATGGAGCATCGTGTGAGGTTTTTTTTTCTGATGAATAGATGACTTAAAATAAAAACGACCCCTTGGAGAGGGGATGGGGCGAGGTGATGAGCGTATCCGGCCAATGTTTCTTTTTGATAGATTGGAGTAGATGTATTGATTGGTTCGATGATAGCAGTATGACGTGTTGCTTTCTGTTCCGGAGGATGCGGATTGCAGGACTTTTTTTTTCAACCAGTCACCATTTGCGTAAGACATTCAAAGAAATTTATGTTTCTATTAGACAAACGGTACTGCTTGATTCATTTCTACATTTTTTCCCAATCCCAACTTATTTATTTATTTGCCTAACAAATAAATAGTGTGTTTTACCGATTAATAACTTTTTATTTAATCATGAACCCAGTGGTTCTACCTGGTTCTATTGATTCGAAACTATAAAAATTAATTACATAAATAAATAACTAAATTCTTTTGTTAATTTAAAATGGTTACATCCAAACCAGGATGAGAAACCCGTATTTTTCTTAGAAATAAAAAAATAAATTAATATTAAATTTAAAATAACATTTATAGTGGAATTTAACCTGTTTTATGTTCTATATTTTATATTTAAAATTTAACACACAAAAGACAGACACAAAAATGATAAAACTGTTCCCAAAACTAACTATTCCATTTCAATTCCATTTGTTCCAAGTAATCTGGTTCCCTCGAGAAGTCGATATGCAGCTCGCACCCTCTAATGACTTTGACGTGCCTAGTTTTATCGGTTTAATCCCAAAAGTGTCGGTATCATTCGGTTCAACTCAGCCGAGCACTGTGCGCAACAAGAAAACCAGAAACCTCACTCAAGGCGCAAACCTGTTCCGAGAACTAGCTAGCCCCAGCTGCAGCAACAAAGTCTATTCGGATTAATTTAAGAAAGGAAATTGTTCCACGCCAGATAGCGATCAGAAAACCGGGAGGGGCGTGCTCGAATCACTTCATCACTTGGCGTCCCCGGACGATTTACTCGAGAAGTCGCACTCCACGTACTCGTGCATTTCGTAGCATGACTTCCTGGCACCTCGGTCAGTGAGATCCAAACGTTCCCAAAAACACATTGCTTCACTCGAACGTACCGTGTCGCGTATCTGGTTTGATCACGAGATCACACGCACACACACACATGTGGGGTATTTGAAGACGAGATCTCCCGGTCGCGGTCGGTCCTTTTGAATCACGGGACGACCCTCTTGTCACGGTGTTCTCTCGTTCTCCGGCCGTCAAGTGGTTACTTCCCTCTCAATTGATGCCATCGTGTGGACTAAATTAACGGCGACATCGAGCGCGCTGCACTAAGAACCGGCCCAGCTGGGCCGAGGCACTCCTCCTTGTCCCCCGGGGGGAGGGGCGGGGGACGGGCGGGTTCGGATTCGGTGCTGATTGTATCCGTCCATTTCCCGGGCTTCGAACGGCCGGGCACGGCCTGATGATGCGCGTTCCAAAACCCTCCAAAGACGCAAAGACACACGCGGCTGGACGCGCGCGCCGGAACCGGTGCGTTCTGATGCGCCCCGATGCTTTCCCATCGTCCAATTGTGCGCCGGCAAACGGGCAACAACAGGCCGACCGACACGGCTCAATTATAGCCATACGGAACAGCACAATCCAGTGTCCGGCGCGCGACGCATGCAATGAAAGAATCCGAACGCCGTAAATAGCCTGCCCGCATAATTAGACTCTATTCAATGGGATTTGGGCGGCTCGGCCCAAACCCTCACACCTTCGCACCCTTACGTCCCTTTTCATGCCGCACCGTACACCACCACAATGTATCGAGCCAAGGGGTTCAGCGAGATCAAGTACGGATATATGCGACCCCGGCCCGTTTCTGACCCCTGCACATCATAATTCATCTCGCCCTGTCGCCGGTTTTGCTGTTGAACTGCGTATATAAACGCTGAAACGCACTGAAGGTTGCGTACTTCACCGGAGCCACCCAGGACG
>JXWZ01006242.1:0-15000 GCA_000956215.1 Anopheles farauti No. 4 | reverse complement strand
GAGGGTAGTTGTTGTGCACACTGTTGTAATTCTGCATGCCATTGTGCATCATTTGGCATTGCACGGGTGTAGCTTGAGTTTGCATCTGCTGCGGCATGACCGTAGCTGGTGCCGAAAAATTACTGCCAGTAGGTGTTGGCGGAGCCACCGCATTTTCTGGCATCATCGGTGACATCATTTGGTGTTGTGGGGTTTGCGGTGACATTACATTACTCATGAGGCTGGACTCATCGTTGCTGTACTGAGACTGTGGGCTCATAAGCATGTTCATAGTAACCGATCGTGGTTGAGTAAAGTTTGCTGTCAAATTTGCAGATGTTTCTGGTGCTCCCAATGGAAGGGTATTCCCGGCAATTGTTCCGTTCTCATGTTGAGGAGTGTTCCAGGGATTACTTTCAGCACCGACGTGTGCACTGTCCGTCGGAGGGGGTTGAGTAGCAGGTTTTCTGCTGGCCGCTCCTGAGTCTCCGGCCATATCGGCAACCTGGTTAAGGTACTGCAACATGTCGTCTGGAATGACGAGCTTATTTTCGACCATTTCACCCTCCTCAACTTCGTCTAGTACCACTTCCTGATTTGGATGCAATTTGCCGGTAGCAGGTGGGGTAGGCTGTAGTTTGCTGCCAGATGTTGCTGGTACTGTTTCAGGAATAGATGTAACCGTGCATGATGGAGCGGTAGTAGCGGTTGTGTTCGATGAACCACGTGTTGCAGTCACGTTCGGTGTTGTACCAATACGGCGGCCATGATATTGGGAGTTGAGTCGCCCAATCATGGATCCGCTGCCAGAGGCTGCGTTAGAAGCTACTGGTTCCGACATACGGCGATCTACTTGACCCGTTAGAGCATGCTGCTGCTGACCGTAGTATCCCATACCGCCACTCGTCATGTTGTTCGGTATGGAATGACGAGATCCGTTCCCATTTCCACTGGATTGTGTTCCCATATTATTCATCGCGCCTATCGTCTGGCTATTGCCACCGAACCGCTGAAGGTGTGTTGAGATCAGGTGAGAGGATGGTGGCGGTGGTAAACTTTGGCCACCGGTTGTGGCTGTTGACATAGAGCTCGATCGACGCGAACTACCGGGTGAGATAGGATCATATAGCGACGACGAATTATAGTAACTGGGCCGCATAGTGGAAATTGAGCTTTGTTGAGATGCTTGACTGCCACGTCGGCTTATGTCTGCCGAGCGCATGCTGTAGTAGGAGCTGCTCGTTGTGCTATTGTTACTGTCGCGACGGTTCTGTGCAGCGACAGGATTCAGGTATGCGTTCATCATCATCATCGTCGTTGCAGTGGATGCAGGTGGAAGGGACGGCCGGATGGAATCAGTCTGCCCAGACTTACCAAGCGCAGGTGACGGATGACTCATAGTTTGTGGCGGTGGCGTTACACCCGGTTCCATTTTGAGATCAGTAATCTTTCTATTTAGCTCACCTAGCCCATAGTTTTGCATATTTTGACTGTTCATTTCCGGAATGTTGGACAGAGGGCTACTGCCCAGCAGTGAACCTTTGTTATTAATGCGATTTTTGAATCGATTTCTCGAATTGTTGCGAGCTGATACTGCAGCAGCACCAGTCGGACCTCCCAGATCCACCATTTCGCGTAGTACATACGGAAGATCGGCTACTTCTAGATCTTCGTCCACGTATGGCCATGCGGGATCATCCAGCCCCACAATGCTACCCAACTGCATGTTACTACCGTCGTGGTAGTCTTCGCCGAGCCCTGCAGTAAGAGCCGACAACGACATGGGACTGTTGATTGGTGGATGGCTTGGTGAGTTTGCATCCGATTCTGACTTTATACTAGGACTACTCATACTAGTCGTCTTGTCCTCACTGTGTGGACTACTATCGAACATGTGGTTGGATCCTTCGCCGTCTTCTCCAGGTCCATCACCACCGCTACTACCACCACCACCGTAATTGTTGCCTTTGTGTTTTTTGTTCGCATAAAATTCGGCTCCATGAACGGTTTTTACATGTTTTCGCAGCGAACTAGGATCGGTGTATCGTTTTGTGCAGCCAGGTGCTTTGCATACATACGGTTTCTGTAACAAGACAACAAGTCAATTAGCTCACGGTATGTGTACAACATTGAGAGGATTATTATAGACGATTTATAAGTACCTCATTACTATGCGTTCGGTTTTGATGTTTTGCGCGATCAGAGGCATTACTGAATGCCTTGCTGCATCCCGGATATTCGCAGGTATATGGCTTTTCGCCCGTATGAGAGCGAAGGTGAGTCTTAAGGTTCTCCAGTCTAGAATACGCTTTACAACACCCCTCAAACTAGAAATTACAAACAAAAACAACAGTTAGAAAATCGTTATTTTCAGATCACATTCCTGCCACTTACCGTACACTTGTGCGGTTTTTCTCCCGTGTGGCGTCGCATATGTACCACCAGCATGTATTGCGCTTTAAAGGGTTTCTCATCGCGCGAACAATCTTCCCAGCGACATACAAACGATTTCTTATTCGCATGGATATGATCATTGTTAATATGTTTCACTAATTCATCTTGAGTATTGAATTCCAACGAACATTCACGCCAATGACAGTTGGTTTCGATGAAATCGCCGGGTTCGTCCTTTGGATCGGTAGTATCCGCCCGTGTGCCTCCATCGCGACCACCACCCTCTTCGCCATATGCACTGCCTCCACCCATGGCATTTCCATTACAATTGATGTCCATTCCTCCACCAACGAGACCACTGCCGTGTTCTGTACCCTGCCCGCCGTTGTTATGATCGCGTTGCATGGGACTTAGGTTCAATCCACCGTTCTGTGTCACTGACGTGGTTGAAATGGTTCCATTCGTTGGCCCTTGTGTCGATGTGGGACTCGCAAGGTGATTGGAAGTGATCATAGCCGAGCATTCTTCCTGTGGGTTTGACTTATACGATTGCGGGGGGCATTCTCGTTTGACGCGCAGTTTCTTCTGCTGTGCATTACTGGCACTATCCGCCTCTACGCGGGCCACTTGAGAACTGGAGCTTGGTTGTTCTTGTCGTTTGCTTGACAAGTCAGTTATTTGCTAGAATAAGACAAGAAGGTACGATAAGAAAAATGCGTTGAATGTACTGCCGAATCAATTGAGTTTGTAGCGATTCTTACCTGTGGCTTATTTAATGAATGTCCCGGATGCAGTGGATGATGAGACAATGAAAACATACTGGCCGTTGGTGTATGGTGTCCCGGAAGAGAATGAAGGAACCCACTGCTGCGTAAAAGATGCTGTAGATGGGGTGGCATCGCATTGTGCATACCGAGTGCTGGTCCAAGAGCACTGGCTGACAAGTGGCCATATGAGCCACTGGTGCTGCTGCTCCGCGATGCGTTCACTAAGGATGCTAACGAGTTGGGAGAGTACCGTATCATAGAGCTGATATCAAATGAGTCCGAGTACGGCGATGACGACAGTGCACGCTTTCGGCTGACACTTGCTCGAATGCTACCCGGACGAGGACTGTTTAGTCGACTGGCTGCGTCGATGCTGAAGTGAAAATCTGCACTGGCCAGAGAGTTGGCCGGATGCAAATCGGCTATTGCGTTTCTGGCATTGATGTACTCCGAAGTTAAACCTAGGCCTGCGAATGAAATCGATAAAATAACGAGACGTTAATTACACAACGTATTAGGGAATGCGATCGTTTGACATCTCATATCCGATTCAACACCTTCGCCAACGGTTGCCGTTAACGATAGTCTTTATTATACAAAGGGTCCAAATTCACGCATGGCTTCATCGTTCAATAGCACTTTTTTATGGATACTATTGTTATGGTTTTATAACCGTCCATAAAGTCGCTGTGCACACCAACCAATAGGTTCACTGCCGAAATCAAACTACGGCTGCCGTGCAAGTGCCAGTAGATCATGAGGGGTGGGGAAGACGTAATGTTCAAATTGCGGCAGCACTCACTTCGTGGTGACAACTTGTACATATCTAATGGAGAATCGTGCGAACGAGCATGGCAACAAGCAAACAAGAATGCATAATCAACTTTTCGTGCGTGTTGGTAAGAGGAAGCCGCAATGCATCAGGTGCGGTGTGTTATTTGTTTTGCGACAGGTTTCATGGTCCACCTACAACAAATTCACTAAATTCGAGCAGAGTTCCCCGAAGGCTGTGACAAACACTGTGCATATTAATGCTATAAAGAAAGAGAGACAGAGAGAGAGAGACAGAGAAAATGGAGAAAGAGAGAGAGAGAGAGGGCGTCCTAAACATTGCTACGTCCGTAGACTTTGTTATGTATCTTAGATACTCGGTATTCCACGTGCGTTTTAGATAACGTTAGTTAGGAGTCCGAATGTGCATCAAGGGCGCGTCGACAACGAAGTGTTTCGTAGATCACAATTTACACAGAAGTTGGCCGTTGATGCCGGTGCAATATATTCCCTGAAATCTATTTCTAAGCCATCTGAAGGATGATCAAAGTACCAACGGGATCAAAGTGATGCCGAGAGCATTCGTTGGGAAGATTCTAGCCCACAAGATAATCTATTGCTTAGAAGCAACTGCATCATATTCCTTGGTGTCGTATGTAGCTACTGTATGTTGAGTTTCGTCGCTCTTCTGCCCTCGCACTGAGACTGTTGCTTTATGCGTTACGTATCAGTGGTTAGCATCAATAAATTGGCCTAGGCCTATCCATCTTGTTGTGTAAATGTGCAAAATACATTCATCATACTTAAAATAAATATGTTATTTGTTTTTCGTACAGATTGGGTTATTGAATACATCACATAAATTATGGAAACACTATCAACTCTTACCTCGTGAAGCGTCCATTGAGCGAAGGCGATTTATATACCGATAAAAAACGTACGTAGTAATGTTCAAAACACCAAACATAATGGTCAACTACTGACAGGAAAATATTCACTCGTGGAGAGTTCAGTAATGCAAGAGTGTATGACGGAATTCTTCCTACATCTCGGAACATGAACGTGATCGAACTTATAAATAGGCAACCCTTTCTAGTGTCTCATCTCTTTTCCTCACTTTTACATGTATCCCCAATGTGGATCGAGTCCAAAGACGCCTCTAGTTTCCCGCATGGTGCTCGGGTGTACCGTCAACAGTGGCTGCAGTTCTATTTCCTTTCCCGCGACCTGCTAAGCAACGCTCGTACGTAGGAGTGGACGGGGCGCGGACAGTAATTTGTCTGCATTTTATTGTTGTTTTTATTTCATTCAAATGTTTGCCTGCACATTCTTGGGGTATGAAAAATGTTGTAGTCCACGACGACACTGGTCTGTAGTGGGTAAGGCGGAATGTGCGCTCCGTACGTCAGTTGGTACTGCGAAGGAGTAGTGAGTTTTATGAGTTTTTTGAAAAAATATTTTCACACCCTGCGCTTGCTCGCAAGTCGGCTGCTAGAGCCAGTTACGCCGCCGATGGACGTGTTACTTCCGAGCGAGGGACGATCCTGTTTCAAATTCCACTGCCAAACTTCGAATGTAGGTGCGGGAGTACTACACACCAGGGCGGAGACATTAGTCATTCGACGGTTAAAATACCGGCCTCGGTCACAACCCGTCATTCGTGTTGCCTTTCAGCACACGTACTGCCGGATGTTGTATTCGAGCGCCGCTAGAATGATCGATAGAGACCATTACGACAAAAGGGACGGAAGCAGAGATCTGGAAGCCACCAAGCACCACGAGTCAGGTATATTTTTAACGGCTAATGGAACCATTTGTTTGCACTGAGCATTTCCAATCACATCACGAAGGTTCTGATGTCATTGTTGGTGTTTTGAAATGTTCCTCCAACGAACACTTCCGGGCAAGGCTAGCAGCAGCGCAGTTGATGATCGTTTACATATTATTTCAAAGTCGAATTGACACCTTGGACCATATTCTCGACAGCAAAACAAAAAACAACAAACATGATAATAACTATCCTTACCGTGGAGGGACGCCGAAGCATGTTGCAGCGAGTACAGATGTTCCATGTAGCCAGGTATTCTGTAGGCAGGATGAAAGTCACTGGGATGCGGCACTGGCACGGAGGGGATGGTTGTCTGACCAGCAGCAGTAGGCCCCACGGTTGAGCCAGTGGTACCGTTCGGTGTTGGCAGCCCCGGACTGGTGCCGCCGGTGCCTGCGGTCACCGGAGAAGTTCCGTTACCAATCGGAGTAGTACCATTCGCTCCGGTATTGCAGGACCGCTCGCCGTCTCCTTTCAACGACGCACCAGATGTGGCCGGTGGAGAAATCGTTAATGGTACCACAGTGGCCGGAGCGGGCGGATGTGGAGGTAATACTGTCCCGCTAACTTGTGCGGCCTCTGCACTGGCTACGGCCGCTGCAACTGCGGCCCGACGCGCACTCAGGAATTGTAACTCTGCAAAATTTGCGTTACTTGGCAAGCTGAAAAAAGGTAAACATAAAAGGGAATTTATAGAGATCGTATGTCATACACACATATTACTTTGGCATCGATGCACTGTCATAAACCTCGCCGCGATAAAACGCCAACATAACCGCACCAGTTTACATTCGAGTACGATCGTGTTGTGGTACAATCCGTGTACAATCTTTAATCTTTCCCTACAGTTTGTAATGCTGCGTCTGGTAACAGAAAAAGCTAAGAAGAACAATAAAGTAACCAACCAGCCAATGGCAATCGTGTAGGTTGCGATTCCACAATAACATTCAGGACCAAAAATGTTACCGCCGAAGCTACGATGATAATGATCGCTGTAACAATTTTTGAACATTTTAATAATTCATCTCCACGCCCCACTCGATGGTCGTACCTTTCGTCTTGCAACACGTTGCCCTATGTTGGAGTTATTCGGAACGATCATGCTAGATAGATAGCGTTATGCATTGTTTCAACGAACTGTCCACGATCACTAACGCACTACGCAAACTATGACTACAATCATCGTTCGTCATATTCAAATGAAAGCTGGCATTGCATGCAGAAACCTGCTTTCAGCCATCGAGTTCGTTTTAAATCAATTGAAAAGATATCGATCAAACACGAGAAAGTGAACCTCGACCTACGACATACAACGAGCATTAACGAAGATGGATGGAGACATCAAAAGCGACCGATAAAAATGCGGACGAAGTCATATTTTGAGCCACATGGAACGAATGTTCATCGTATGCACCAATACATAAAACCAACAATCCAGATTGAAACGTCACGTAACCAGACACTAACGAGAAACTGTACGAAGCATGATTGTACACAAATATCAATATCGTCGATGTTTCTTTTGTCATTGAGCAGCTAAATGAGGTAAATCACAGCGAATACAGAACATTTTTTCCACGCAGAGCAATGTGTACCAACGTGATTCCAAACAGCCGGACCACCCAAAAACCATTCTGTAATATTCAACGAGGGTTTGAAACGGACATACAGTTTCATGCGTTCATAGTTTAGCAGGAAGTTTGTAGAAAAGCTTGGGTCTAGTCTTACAAGTATAAGTAGGAAACAAGAATGATCCTGCCCTCATAAATGTATATTTGCATACAAATACATTTCAATCGTAAAGTCTTCACTGTGTGACACTCGGAAACTATGCAGTATCCGGTGCCCGGATTTTTCGCCCTTCTCAGTTTCCGCTATTATAAACTGTTAAGAACAAACTAACATCCGCGCAGAAAAACGATGGAAGGATTTATTCTAGCACTTCTCCCCTTTAGGACACACCATCGTTCCTATGCAACACTTTGGCGATAACTGGCAATGTTGAATGCCTTCACCGAAAGGGCGAATACAAGCATGAAGCTTGAAAACCATGTAAAAGGAAACCTCACGATCATTCGCATACCGATGACGCTGCATCGTACTGCGAACACACCAGAGAGGAAGCTCTCAAATTTCGCGCAAGCCTACCATCATTCACCATCTACGACAAAAGACCACACCACCAGCAGCGTGTCTTCGCGCTCATACATGGGTCATACAAACCGGCGGTACGGTGGTTGGTAAGGAACTACAGGAAAAGTATCATCAGCGTATACAGTGTTCCAGACGTACTATAGAGTGCAATATGATCTTTCTTTTGAACGTTAGTACCCTTTTGTTTATACCGATAAACTTCATCTACCAACACCATCGCTGTTCTTTTGATTCACTTGCTCCTGTATAAACCGAGACCAGTAATTCTAGGCTACTGGTTTCAGGATCGAACAATCCGGATATTTTCACAACATGGTGGTCTATTGAAGTTCTGACAAATTGCTTTTTTGTTTGTAAAATGTACTGTTAGCATGTAACATACCCAATGAAGAGTGAGTGGTTAACTGTTGTACTGTTATTGAATAATGTTTGAAAATCGATATGACGATCCTACTACAATAGAAGTGGAGTGTCGTGAAAAAAACAGGATGCGATTAAGAAAAAACGGTTCTATGTTCTAACGCAAATACCTTCATAGGCGCGACGCGAATGCGCGAATATCTTGACAAAACGTAACTGGTAACAAAAATGATAACTTGAAGAGGTTTTTATATTAAAACTGCGGTATTTTTTTCACAATTGACAGATGTCTTGTACTAGCTAGAGTAATCGCTAGTTACAAAATAATAAAAACCTTTCGATAATATCAGAACGCAAAGAGATTTGTTCCATACTTTACGAGATTTGATGGTATATGTTGAGAAATTTCTCCACAACATGGTTGGATAGCGTATAAACTTCTGGTCACGCCCACATAAACGACGAAACATCATGATTTATAGACACACATAGAAAGGCAAACATACCGGCAGAAAATCGGGCGTTCGGACGCCTCCCACTACGGGAACGATTCGTATGTTCGTTAGAAGACCAAGCACACAAAACAACGCGTTACATTTCTCGCAGGCTCGCGGCTCTCTCAGATCACGACCACACCGTCAAAGGAACTGCGGTAGAGGGAATGATCGAACATGATCAATCGAACGTCTTACGTATCTCACCTGAGCGAATCGATCACTTACAGCTGCCCGATCACTTGATTCTCTCTGCCTGCACGTTGCTCCTATTGCTGTCCATTTCATCTCAATCTTTGGCGCTGCGCATACCGCCGGCTGAGCATGATTGTCTTGTATCATAAAACGAAGCACACCACACGCGACCGATCACAGAAGCGCTCGGATTAAACCGAGAAGATCCTTCTTCGGAGCATGATCATGCTCGGCTACCAACTAACACAGCGAAGTTAACGATGAACCTACCGGCATCCATACCGTCGGCACCGTCACGAATCTGGTGCGCGAGATGCAATTGAACTACCTTCTGATCGGTACAATCGATGCCTGCACGCACACGGTTCGGCATGTTCATGCATTTTCGTCATGCTACCAAGGCACATAATGATATCGCGTGGAAAAAACTCCATCGCTGAGATGTCTTTGTTTGCATTACTCCATGTATGCTCTTTGCTTTTTTAAGTCTGTATTTCTTCGATCGACAGCAAAAAAAAAACCTTAGTATTTGTAATGGAGGAATGATAGTGAATATCGTACGATGTATTTTGATGACTTCATTACTTCAATCGGTTCTAAGAAGCGTCTTTTCAATTGCCGCTAAATGCATGGCGAATTTTTAAATAATTATCATCAGATTGACAAGATTTTCTCCTAAAAAAAAAGTTTATAATCCATAGTATCAACAAAACACTGCAGCCAATATAAGCCAATATCCACATGCAATGTGAAAATACTGTACAGCTCAGCGCCCTACAATGCATCACAGGTACAGCTTGCGGTGCATCATTATAGTTAATGATAATACTGCTGTCTGTGCCAGTGATGTAGACGAAATTACCGAAAGTGATCAACTTTTACGGGTTGTAGCCTACACGTTTCTCATTCATTATGACTTGAAAAAGGAAAAAAACACGAAGCTTCCCTGCCCTGGAAGAGCCATGGAAAAGGAATGAAAAATAATAAAGTAATTACATATTTAAGGTTCTTTACCGCTACCGCCAGTTCTTTCACAAACCGACATATTTTTTAACAGCACAAAATAAACAAGACGCAACTGGGGGCGGTATTTCGTGTGATTTTTTCAAGATAATTGACAAAGGTATTTGGGCACAAAAATACAGCCAAGGAGTATTTTAAGTACAAAACGTTAACGCTCGATTAGGAATAATACCACGAAAACATTGGTTTGGTTACACTGTATGTTAACCAGCGATATAAGGCGAAGTAGGCGCAGACGACGTTTAATCCGACGACGAGGATAAAGAATTAGTTGACCGATCCAAGCCCGTCGGAAAATAATATTAATCACAACAATTATACATGTGCGACACATACTGCATAAATTGTTAGTAATAATACAACCATGTAGTAACAATATGCTGAATTCCTTACTGATTTCCAGCTGCTGCAAATGGTTTAACGGCGGTTGGTTAATAAGCCCCCAACGAGAAAAATCGTTTACATCTAAAAACAAACAAGACAAGCTACGGGCACCAAACTATGGCGAAGGTGAACTGACCCAACGAAGACTGACGAAACACTGATAAGCATCGTAAAATTTTAATTACAATCTGCAGAGTATTACGAGCAGTTTATTTTTCATGATTTACACCCCATCTAGTGAAACCGTTATTGAAGCGAAACTGTGTAGTAAACAGAAGCTCCTGAACCTCCACGAGAGTAAAACGGAAGAAAAAACTGACATGACGATGTGGCATGAAATAACTGTTGTGAGTGTAATCGGCCCTGCTTGCAGTGAGCCAGAAAGATGATTTATTCGGGAAGATGCCCAAATAACAGAGTACACTGTAAGGACGGCAGCATGCGTCAGATATGCTGGGCAAAGGAACGATAATTAGTGAAACAAACGATCGTCAGCCAATGGTCATTGTATTTGGCAAGCGATGTACATGACGCTTCCTGTGCCAGCTAATCGAAGGGCGCACAAGGCCATTTATGAAGTCACTAAAATATGCGTGCAGTTGCCGGTTGCGTATGTGCCTTTCTTACCAACAGCACATGCGAGACTACCAGCAAAACATAAATTACACCTCCAAACGACATTGGACTGTTGGTGGCTAGTAAGTGAACTACACAATCTCGCAAGACTCGTGCCCGAAAAAGGGCGCAGAAAAACCTTCGACGACAATTGCTGGTAAGCCGTCGCAGAATCGAAGCCGTGGTCGTGCGCGCATTCCATACGCCGCGCATAATAAATTGTCTGGAAAGTGCGTTTGCTTGTCGCTGCTGTCTTGCCTGGTCGCCCTGGTTCTACAGTGTCTGGATGGTCACACATGCTGCTGGCCACTGCATTGGAAAAGAGTGTTTGTGCGGTAGGAAGAACAAAACAAAGCATCAACAACCGCACTCGGCGACAACGTCGTCAACAGCGTTCTAGTGTCTTTGGGGCAGACGCGAGAAATGGCTGGCATTGTGTTTGCTTTTTCACCGCTGATTGGTGGAGTTTGGGTGAGGTGAAAAGTGTGCTAAACATTCCCGGAACGCAAACTATCCAACAGGAATGCTGTCTTTGCTTGGTGGGAGATAAAACTCCTTTGTAAGGGTACGAAGTGAACAAGAGGAGAAAGTGGAGCACTTATTAATCTGTTCATCATCACTCTGCTGCACATCCGACGAAGGTAAACCAAGAACGGTATTCCACGGCGGTAAAGGTTTTGCTAATCGGTTCTAAATATAATAGACGAAAAATTATAAGTCAAATGCCAAAGGCAGCACATTATCTTACGCCCCATCCACTAGCTGTCGTTTAGCTAAATCCTCTTTACTACGATGATCATTAGTATCATTATTGTTTGAGTGGCGGTTTGATGACGATGGGAAGCACGGGGGTGGGTAATTTGATTCCTTATTCATGATCGCTCCCATCCTTGCCCCTCAAGGCACCCTTCGGTTCAAGCGAAGCCGCAAATGCAACCACTTCGAGCGGAAAAAAGAGTCAATTTGTAAAACATACCCACAATCTTCACGGACTGCATTTCATTCTCCGTTCAATGGCTCGACTTTTTTCTTGCGATTTTTTCAACTTTTTCCCCTCGTTCGGCTCATTTTACTTGCCAAACCCTAGTTTTTGTGCACAAACTCTTTAACCGCAATCCGTTAAACATACACACACACACACACGCCTGGTATGATGCGATGAATGAATCAATGAAAGCATGAATATATTTACAAGCGGTTTTCCACCCGAGTAGCGACTGCTGGCTTATGTATCAAACTTGCGTGAAGTGCGTTTAACACCTTCCCTGCGTTGAAATCCTTTCTGCATGAAGCGTCGAATTAAATCTTGCCATTCATCGTAGCAAACCAAAGGCAAACAAAAGTCTGTAGGCAACATGTGCAGGTTATTAATTATTTATTAGCTCCTACCGTCCCGCCGCATACGTCCCGCGGCCAGCGAGCGGAGATTCAGCGATCGGTTTCTTTTTCAATCGATCTATCAAGATGGAAACGGTGGGCATGTGTGTTTGTTTGCCTGAAAGTGCGACGACTACCCGAGCGCAACCCGCTGCCTGTTGAAGGCGCTGTGAGTAGGCGCGATTATCGTCGTCTATTTACACCGCAAGGACCCGACCGTTCCCATCGCCGATGATTCCATTCGGCATCCCTACCATCGATCGGGGAAGATTGTGCGGAAACAATAGAGGACAGCGTCCAACAGCATCGTCATTGGTCTTTTGCTGGTGCGGTCTGTGGTCTTCAACTGCAAGTTGCGCACGGTCGGCCGCAGGGCGGTAAGCTATCGTTGCCACCATCGACACACCCCATTTACGATGAAGTGGTTCAAACGAGGTGTTGAAATGAGTGTCTTTATTTGGCGCTAGCTGGTATCTACGCGAACGGGGCGGCTTCTACCCTTCTCTCTCTCTCTCTCTCTCTCTCTCTCTCTATTTTGCTCTCTCGCGGTTAACCACGGTCGCAGACGATTTGCTGACCGCCAGTGCGGACAGAGGTGTGAAACATGGCCCGACTCACTGTGTCCCATTATTTATGCTCCCTGTCTGCGTACCGATAGCTTTTCAGAGGTCCATCAAACAGGAGGGATTGAATTTCACTTGTCGTGTAGCAATCCGTACGTTTGTTTTTCGGAGCCATATCCAGGGCCGTGCTGGTGCTGTTGAGGTTGGATCACTTTACGCAGGCAAAAAAAAGGAAGAAAAAAACCACTATAAAAAGAGCAACACAAAGCCGTTAATTTTGTGAACATTCATGGTTCCCGACAGCTTGACCAATCTGTCCTTAGGCAGAACTCCGGATAGTGTGTAACGTTTTAATCAACTCTAAATCGACCGCTCTCGCTCGACTACGCTCGTAACGATTTTCTGCGCATACATCTAGCGTACCAGCGTGAAAGTTGGACCTCCTGTACGGAATTAAGCACATTATTCACTCCCCATTGCCGGTTTGACCACAGTACACGCTCCGGAACATGATCAGCCATCGACCGCATTCAAGTTACCTATTGGCGGGCCGCGACCAATAATCGATTAATTACAATCGCATTAGGTGCGCTCTTAATTCACCTCGCACCATCATTCGCCCGGGGGCTGGGCATGGAGACCGACCGACGCAATGCTCTTTTTCATTACCTTCCCCCATGTGACGGTGTGCATATGTCAGCATTTTATTTCGCTCCTTCACAGCGTGTTTGCAGCGTGCTTCCAATGGCGTAGAGATAGATACCTAGATTGATGGTCTGTGGCCAGATTCGGCGGCACGCGGTGACGACGACCACAGTGAAGGCTTATCGCATGAGGGAGATCATACAATCCTAAGCCGAATACATTCCTTCGCTTGCACTTTGGTGTTCCGACGGATATTCGTATGCCAATGATATCAGCCTTGGTGCGAAATGTTCAAAGTCCGGTGGAATAACACTGAATCGGATAGTGATTGTAATGTTGATGCCATACAGCGGACCATGCCATACCATGAAAGCCGCACGAATTGATGCAAATAATGAAAGCAAATAAAGAGCACATCAATTCATTCTGCCTTTCTTTTCGTGTGCACCCTTGCCCCACCACCTAAGGGTACATACGACATGACGGGAGACAACAGTAAAAGCCGGTTGGCGATTCTACGACTCACTTCCGCACCAGATCTCTCGAGGATCAAATGAGGCTTTTGGCGGACCGGTCTCACCAATCTGCACCGATTCATTCGCTTATGCACTCTGGTTCTTCTCCCCTACGTAGCGTGGTCCTCCTAAACGGCATGCGACGTTCAATTTATTGCGAACGTGCCCTCCGCTGCACTCAACAACGAACACGGAGGAGAAGTGAAGAAGGAGAAAAAAAACCAGCGCAGACGCAATTCGCGCTCTCGCTCGCGACAAGATCTGCATCAGTGTCGGTTCAGCTCCATCGATCCATTGCACGCCGCTGCAAGTTGACTGCAGTGTCGTGGTAATGTGGCCAAAACAGAAATTATCTGATTTATGATTATTGCGATTTATATGATCAGTTTCATTTTCTCGTGCTCCGTGCCTGGGTTGCACTGCACTTCTCACGATGCCCGTTTACCGCTGGCAATGAATGAAGAAAGAGCACAACAAACTCAACTTCAGCACATCCTTGCACAAAATTGCACTGCTGATAGAACGTTATTATACGGTTTAGTGCAAGTTCATTACGATATCGTATAGATTGATGACGGGCTTCTGCCAAGCAAAGGCAAAGATGAGCTATCGAATTGATACATGGACCATGGTTTGACATTTGACTTGAAAAGAAACGATAATTAGCCTTTGAAGTCGTCCTTTTATGATCTTTCCTTTTGTTTTACACCTCACTGCTAATTATCACATTGCTTGATAAAAATTGAGCAACACTAAGATTGCTAGTTTTTATCACCCTCGGCAATATACAATACGCAATACATTCTAAATACAATATTTACATAGCTCACACTACGTTGTACTAATAATGCTTTTTATAGAATATATTATGTGTTTTTTTCTCTACACTCAGTTCATCCTCCTCTGCGTTGTACCAATATTTTAAACACTAAAAAA
>JXWZ01006239.1:0-17565 GCA_000956215.1 Anopheles farauti No. 4 | reverse complement strand
TAAATAAGTTAGGATATTTTGCATTTTTGTAAACCATTAGTCTGACTGTTTGAATCTTTCTTTTGGACATATTTTCAAGATGAATGAACAAACAAACCCCGATTATGCAAAAAAAAAAACAAAAACAAATTAAATACAAAATTAAATATTTTTAAATATAAAATTAACATAATAAAGCATAACAATTTTAGAATATTTTTTAATTTTCTTCGTGTGCATAACTAGGTACGAATGTTACCTTTCCGTTGCACACCAAACACATTTCGCGTGCATTCCTCGTAGCGCACGTTCAACGTTCCATCCTGTTCTGTTTTGGATGCAGCGACGACACCTTTCAGCACGTATTTCTAATAACGCGCTGACATCGGTGTTTGCACGGTTTTGACCATCAATCCTCCCCGTTTGGATGCACACAATGCCGGTTGACAACTTCATCTTTCCCGGTTTGCAGCAGCGACCCACGCAGCCGTTTGCGCCACCCCAGAAGCATCAGCGCAAAACGGTGCATCTGTCCGAAGGATGTATCCGATTCGCTCAAGCATGGCGGTAGCGCGTTTGTGCGATGGCTACGACGGACAGTGCGAGCCAATTTAATGCTCCTAAATCCGCGACACCGCGTGGTTCCCGTCCTGCCGCCAGCCGCTGCCATCATCTGCTTGCCCCCGGCAACGAAACTGCATTCGGTCGAACAGTCGCGCTGGTTAATGGTGCTGCTCGTTGCGTTTACGTTCAATGTGCAATGTTTTGTCTTTAACGGCCACGCATTAAAATCCTGCCGTTTGGGCTTGTTGAGCGAGCAGCAGCCCCACGTACGACCAACGATCGTACGGCCTTCGGATGGTTTGGCGGATTTGTTTTTACGATCATGCACGGCTAGACGGCCGGGTATGATCATTTCGGGCGAGGATCACTCCGGTGCTGGTGTAAAGGGAATTGAAATATGAACCACGGCGAGCCTTCTCCGCCGTACGATCGCTACGAATACGACCGATGACGACCGAAGAAATATTAGCTACCGTGCTCACGCTATAAAAGGGCTTCGGAAGCATGTTCCGGACGGACGTGGCGCACATAAATGGCGGACGGGCAATCAAGTCGGCCAGGCACAACCTGCGGGGCGGCAGCTGGACGCCGAATGGACCCTAGGGGCGTGTTTGAATGCGTTTTAGTGAGAGGCTTAGCTGCGGGGTTAGCTGCCCGAGTAAAGTTGTTACAACGCTCGCTTTGCTTGTAAACCGTCCGCTTTCACCCGGGTTTAATGGAAGGCTCTAGGAAACAATGGCGAGTGCTAAAGTAAACCGTGCTGTGTTACCGATTTATGTTCCTCTTTTGGAAAAGCTTGTTAGAAATGTGTTCCAACAGATGCGGTACATGAACAAAATTTTATTGAATTAAGTGATTCAAATAGGATTCGAAACATTCATATAGATGTCGTTTGAATTCGTTGTATCACCAGAATAAATTTATAATTATTATTAAATTATGAGGCATTATTAATCCATAAAAATTTATATAAAAATCAAGATCATATTGCTCAAGCTTCGCTAAATTACAACAAAAAACACCTAAAATCTATCGTTAGCACTTAGGATCAACTGTCTTCAGAGTTCCCAGCAAGATGGTTGATCATTTTCCTTAACTACCTCAACATCTTCGAATTGAACTGTTACTCTGCTTCATAGGTGAGCCCCAAAATTTACAGAAGAGGTTTGTTCTTAGTCTTCGCCACATTGATGTTTAATTGGAACATAGTGGCTTTATCAGGGTTAGTGGATCTCATAAAAAACTAGCTATCATGATGATAACAAATCTTAACAAGAATTGGAAATACGATTGTTTAAATTGAATGTTAATATATGTTAATATTAAGATTATTTAAATAATTGTTCAAATCAATATAACAGTTTTACCGTTTGAGTGAGAAATTTTCCTCTGAGAAATGAGAACATTAACGTAAAAAATATTGCGTTGTAGTTAATGATACATTACAACTAGCACAAATAGTTTTTTTTTTTCAAAATTGTTATAATTGTCATTGTGAAGTGTAAATCATTGCCTTAAATAAACGAACATGCAATGCATCTATCGTTCTATGATCCATATCACTGCACCAGCTAGAACTGTATAATTTTTCCTCATCGCTAGCCGCGAAACCAGTTTCTCTAGTGGGCATATCATGCTGACCACTTAACACTTCGCACTGTTGGCGTTGGTAGTGAGAGCGACTATCAATCTGCGGTGGGTCCAGCTAACGATCTCGTGCTGTGTAGTATTTATTAAACGATGTTGATTTCTTTTCTTGGCACAATTACGGCTTCCGTTTGCTCGATATTACCACAGTTTATTGTGAAATTGTGTTGAAAATGGCTAATGGTAATTTCCATTTTACCCGAACAAATGTTTTCCAAATTTTTTTTTTGTGTGATTTGGTTTCGGCCAAAACGACAGATTGCATACTAAAATAATTGTCTCGATGTGTGCATGAGTGGCTGCTTCTGCAACATTTAATCAGATTAAATCCCAGTTGATTTGTGCAGCACGATCCTACCCTTAGGCCATAATGAACAACCAATAACCGATTTGCGATGAGCCGTCATTTACGACGTGCCAATTTGCATTGAGCACTGGTATTGAATGCAGCGCGATGTTGATGGTTCCACGCCCCGAAACAATTATTACGGCCCAATTACTCATGCAAAATCCGAACCAACACGGACGTGGAGGGAAAAGCTTCATTAAAGTTTTTCGATGCGACCAGCTATCGGCATCGTGCCGGTGAAGCGCGTTGGCAGTGTTCAAAGGCTTACGGAGTCTTGGGATTGGCTTCAAAACAATCGGCTTGCGATGAAAGGAAAGGAAAATCAATGCCTTCAGCGTAAGAAGAGACACGAGGTACAATCTCTGGCAGACGCTTATAATGATCGGAAGGAGATCCTTGACGGGACGAGTAATTTGCTTCATCGGAAACAGGAACAAGGAACGTCTTAATTGAAATGAGGTTTTATCGTTGGAGATACGAAACATTCTACCAGCACCCTCAGCTTCGAAATGTAAAGAAGGATTTTTTTCACCAAGCGTAATAATCTTTTGCAATTTTTGTCAACAATTAGGAACGTAGGAGTTTGAGTATTTAGTAATATACTGATAGTGCTCGTCGTTACATATCTGAATCTATATGTTGACTGAATAAAATTCAGTGTTTTTTAATAAGTTAGAATAATACGATACAGAGAAACCAGCATAGCTATGTTTCTATATAATGCATGCCAGATTATATGTTTAAGTTTTCCAAAAAAGATAGCTATAATACCTGCTTATCAAAAAAAAAATAGTAAAAACAATGTCACAAACTTTTTTAAACTAACATAAAAACAGTGCGTGAACTAATTCGCGAATTTATAGTAAAAGCATTAAATTTATTTGAGCGAAATTTCAATTTAAAACAATCATATTGATTCAGTAAATTTTGCCTAGAAATTTCGAAATTTCGAATACCAAATTAACATGCTTAAATTTTAAAAACTGCAATTCACACTTCAGGCAATGTTCGTAAGGGTTGCTCATCCCTGCATGTTTAAAAGAGAAAAATCATGTCCACGACAAACGCATTAAAACCACTGTGATGGAGCATTGCACTGCGGATTGCATACTTTTGCGACTTTTGGCTTCACACCGGGTGAACCGCATGGCTGAGAAGATTTAAAACAAAACATAAACAAAAAAATAAAACGCTGGTACTGAATAAAAATCGTAAGCCACCGTAAATTAAAATAAATACAACTAAATACAATAAACTGATAAAACTCCACGTTACACTTCCACAGTCAAGTTGAGATTAAATTAAACCAACACATTTCATTTATTTGTATAGAATAAAGTCCAACATACTTTACTTTTATTGATATCCTAAGTTTTCTCCAAATATATTTAATTAAAGCAACATATCTTATTATTTTAGCTAGAATTTGAAAAAAAAATTCCAAAAAGATATCGTAACTGCAAATTACATCCGAAGTAATAATATGTGTTCGCTTTGTTCATTGATCGCAATAATTAGGCAAATTGGACCAGATTTATACAAATATCTTTTACAACCAAACTGATCAGAAAAAAAATGTAAAACTCATGACTCGTCTGTGCAAACAGCACATTCCAGAATTCATCAAACGAACACTGCATCACGGTTTTGCTGGCGAGATGATGGTAGTAAACAATTTTCAGTCCACGCCTCCCGACACTTGGCTGCATACATGCATACACATATACACACATACACAATCAGTGAAACCTAATTAATCGAGCATGCATCTCGATATTGACTTATCAAATTGTTCAAAAAGCGAACGCCAACAAAACGTGCACAGAAGTTTGAGATGGACCGCCAAAAAGTAATCACCGCATCCACAGCATCCACGCCACACGACGAGTATCCTCCTCCACAGACACGCTAGTCACCCCGGGTATCATTCGTCTTCGTTCCGGATCGCGATAAACGGGCTGGTGCTGGCGAATGGTAGCGAGCCTATGAGCGCGACTAACCACCCATCGGCGGCACGCTGAATCGCACACTTATGTTGGAACAAGCTGTTATCACGTTCTTTGCACCGCCCCATGCCCGTCCATGTGACGGTCAGGGCGCGCATCGGACACAAACCACAATACGCACCACGAAACACGAACAGCGTACAACTCATCGGTGACGTCGACTGTTTAGCGCTGTTTTGCCTCGGACACCCTCTCTACACACATACGGGTGTCGAATATATAAAAATTATATCAGAACCCAACGTACCCCTTAGTGTTGTTTCGCTACCAGTTGAGTGTAGATCACAGAGAAGTTGCGAGCACCATGCACGTGAAGATTAGCGATAGAGCTGCCAGTTAGAGTACCCAAAACTAGCCCGAGCGGGACAAGCTTTTCTACTTGGTCGGAAGCTGGTAGAAAATTAGCACGTGTGATAGATCTCACGCGATTGCTGCGTGCCGGCTGGCTGGCCGTCTTGTGCAAGTGTTGTTAGTGAAGGTCGTTTTGTGTTCATTTGTTCCGGGGTTCTGTAGTTCGGTGTGATATAGTTGGTGCAAAACCGCTCGCTCTTTAGTATAGTAGAAGCAAAACAAACAGAACAATCATGACCAACTACATTGAAGTGAGCATACATTCGGAACCGGAAGATGATGAACACGACGTGACGGATCTCGAGCTGCAGCATTGCAACAGTCGCCAGCACCTGCTACAGAGCATCACCAATGTAAGCGCAAGAGCAGCATGTGGCAGCTGCTAATCTATCACGATCACCTCAGCGTCTCACGCGCATTCAGTTCTCTCCGTTACTATCTAATCGATGGTGGTGCGCCATATCGGACCCGCGTCCTAAAGTGCCCGTGGACGATCATTACGTGCCATCATCGTAGCCCATTGGGGCCTTTTACATCGTCTTGGGTCGCGAAGTGATAAGCGGCACAGGTGATAGACGAAGCCGATGGGGTTTAATAACAATGAAACACTTTCGTGTATTTGTTTACGTATCTTGGCTGATTTGTTGTGAAGTAAACCCGAGACCGTATCGACCTGCTTTTACGACAATGAACCACCTCCGACCGTTGTCACTGTTATGAACCGACAATTAGGTGCCCCTCTCGCGTGGTGTGGGTTTTGGCAGGCGTGTAGGAATTCGTGACAGCGCACCGGCCGCGAGTGTGGAGTGCGGAATTACCAACCCAGCACAGCCACGAAATAGTCATTGTTTTGAAGGGTTTAATTTTGAAGTGTTACCACCTAAGCGTTCCAGCGGAATAATTCTCCTCCAGCGTTCCGCCGCGTTCCGAAAGGTACAGCAGGGTGATTATTAGACGTTGTTGAGCTTGGAACTGAGCACTAACGTGGATTACTGACCACCAGACGGAACGATTCTACTTGCTGTGTCTTGAATACTAACCATTTCTGGCACATTGTTGTGGTGTAAGCAAACAAACAAAATGCCCGTACAATGACACCAAACCGCAATGGACTAGCCTAGCTGGAAGAGAAAAATTTATGATAAGGGAATATTGTTAACGTTTGAGTGATGGTTTTGTGGTTGATTTATTCATGAACTACTTCGCTTATCGAACTTATTCCCAACCAAATCGAAATGGATTGCACTAAAAAGTAATGAAATTATCATTCTATGTTCTAATCCTGTTGTGATTAAGCAATTCCCAATGGTTCAATAAATAATTACTTATAAAAACACTTTCTGATTAATATACAACACAACATCATCGTATAGAATAACTGTCACTCCGGAGAAGGCTTTCATAAAAAACTACAAAACCAACTATAATAACAGTGGCGCCATCTGTAAACCTAACATCGCAATTGGTAACGATATTACTCTCAAACACTTTTGTTTGAGGAGTTTAACGGGAATTCATACCGAATGTTAAAAAGCGAATGTTTATTAACAATAAAATACATATCTAATAATTGATTATAACAATTCCATTCGCACCCCAGCCGCTAATCAGCCATAAAACTTTTTACTTTCCCGTGGATCTTTCATCATGGCTCACTATGGTAAACAAATCTATCTTCGATTTGTTACTCGTTACAAACTGTGACGTCCTTGATTGGAAATCGCGTAAATATATCCAAACACTGCAAGCACAGCTTCTCGTGCCTGCCTCACGCGTTCACGACCCCCACACACACAGCTCTGTGGTGCAGAAAAAGTGCCAAAATTATCACCAATAACAGTTCGGTCACTGCCGGACGGCAAAAAAGAACTATCGCAAAGAACCGCGTTGGTAACAGGTCACACTTGCAGGACTCTTTCTCCATCGCCCGGGGCTGTGACGTTGGTTGTGGTCAAACGAAAAAATTCCAACGATCCAAAACATCACGTCCGTAGAAGTTAATTTACATGTCTTGATATACTCTTTCACACTCCAAAGCGCGTAGATGCCACTGCGAGCTATTAAAAATGGGTTGAGACAAAGTGACACCGAACGGAGTCAACAATTAAACTTGACCGTAACCTACAAATTACACTCGCATCTTTAGTTCGTGTGTGATGAGATCCCCGATATATCCGCTCGCTTCCGGAAACTGTGCAAACTTTGGGCGTCAGCGAAATTGCACTGAATCCTCGCAGCAGTAACGCGAACGACGCGGTGTTTGTGTCTCTACCGATAATCTAGTGCTAATTGACACCACCCATCCCTTTTTGCGCCCCGATGGTACATTGTTGATTGCATTGTAAATTTATTTTATTTATCCGAATCAACAATCAGCAAACACTGGCTAAACGGTGTCATTACCCGATAAATTAGCGTGGCACCTGCAGCGGATGTGGTACGTCACTCCGAGAGCAACAATAATTCACGCGGGGATTTAGAATCACCTGAAATTTCACGTGCCACGGAGAGAATCTTCCGTTTCGTTCGTTGGAAAGAGAGGGGAGAATGAAAGGTTCTAGTTAAATATCCTTTGTTCACATTTTCTTTCAGCAGCTATCGAATCCGGCCTGTCTGTTCTCACCCGCCTCTAAGACCTCGAACGAATCCTATGGGAAGGCGGAGAAACGGAAGCTTATGTGGGCCACACTGTTCACGGTGGCGTTTATGGTAGGAGATAATCCACGTGGTTTGCGAGTGGCAAGGGCGCTTCTAATTCGACTTATTTTAATAAATAATTCTTAGGTGGCCGAGTTCGTCGGTGGATACCTGTCCGGTAGCCTCGCCATCATGACCGACGCTGCCCATCTACTCTCCGACTGTATTAGCTTCGTGATAGCAATCATATCGATTTGGATATCGAATCGGCAAGCAGACGCTCGGATGTCTTTCGGATATCGTAGGGTCGAGGTGCTCGGTGCGCTCCTGTCCATCTTTGGCATCTGGGCTCTAACGGCCGTACTGGTAGTGATGTCCGCCAATAGGTTGATCGAAGGTGACTACGAGATCGATGCTGATACGATGATCATCGTGGCGATTCTCGGTGTCGTTATGAATGTAGTGTAAGTAGTGTAAGACATAAAGATCCTCAATCCGTTAGCATATTATCGTCATTTTAAAAACTTAATTTCCGTTCTCCAGTACGGCATTCATTCTACACGGTTCCTGTAGCGTCGTTCCTCACAGCCACGGACATAGCCACGGCCATGGTCATAGCCATTCGCACGGTCATTCCCACGGCCACAGCCACACTCCTCGTTCTCGGTCGAAAACACCACAACTTCTGGCGCCAAGACTTTCCCTCACGCGCTCCTGCTCGCCCATCCCAAGACGAATGCTACGGGCGCAGTCTTGCGATGAGAAAAAGTGTGACAAGCTGGAACAGCTCATCATACCTAACTATCCGCCCAGCCCACAAACGGCCAGTCCGCTGTCGTCGCATCAGAACAGTCGGCACAACTCGTTCGCCCTGACCGGTGGTGATCACGCACAGCGTCCCAATCTGGACACGATCCTGAACAATGCCCGGCTGAAGCTGCACAAAGAAAGTCTACGCCACAGGATGAGCATTGACGCGGGCCTTAATTCACCGGACCTGATCAGTTCAAGCAAACTGGCGTACTCTCGGATCAGCACCGAAGCGGAACCATCGACTCGGGGCCACAGTGACGACGAGGGACACAGCGATGCTCACACGGATCACTCATCGTCCTCTAATCACCACCACCAGCCGTGCACTCCGGATACAGTCCAGGATAACAGTAGTAATCTGAATGTCCGTGCGGCCATTATTCATGTCATCGGTGACTTCATACAGAGCATCGGTGTGTTGGTGGCAGCGATCGTGATTAAGTTTGCGGTAAGTGTACGAACCCATCCGGCTTATTGAAAAGGCTTTTTTAATGCGTAATCTTTTCCTTTCCAATTCATCACCACGTGAGCAGCCTCATTTGAAGATGTTCGATCCTATCTGCACATTCGTGTTCTCGCTGATCGTTCTGGTGACAACGGTGAGGATCTTTCGCGACTCCATGCGCATTCTGGTCGATGCCGTCCCGGTCGATATCACGCTGGAGCGATTATCGTCTGAGTTGGCCTACATCGAAGGTGTCAAAGCAGTGCACGATCTGCGAGTGTGGAGCGTATCGAGCGGATGGAACGTGCTGACTGTGCATCTTATGATCGGTACGATGGACGCGACGCTTAAAACGACAGAGTGGATGATACTATAACACCTCCACACTATACTTACAGATCCACTAGCGAATGCGTCGGATATTCTGGCCGCAGCGAACCACGTTGCACGGAACGATTTCCACATCAAGCACAGTACGGTGCAGATCGAGAAGATGCACTTTTGAGGAGTGTCAGCCTCCGTCCTAACCTCAGAATGTGATTTCGCAGCCAGCCGTCCGTGTAACGAGAGATCTTCATTCTTTCTACACATTTAGCAAGCACCGCTGTGTTAGTTTTACAAAGAAACATTATGCTAAGACTTTGACCTTGATTTAAGCATTGCTGATTACGATAAACAAAAGAACAATAAAATCCAAACAACCGGACTCAATAAGCATTCAGTTGTTTATATTTTGTCGAACGATTTATTCCACCACAATCGATTTCGACGGCGAGTACATCGCCGCCAGTTGCTGACACATCTACACATAAGCAAGAAGGAACCGTTTATATGTATTGGTTTAAATAGATTTACGCGTCGCCTTTCCCACTTTTTTTTTCTTCTTCATAGCGTTCAATCTTGAGCACCGCACCTTACGGGTAAAGCACAACGCTAGACGAAAATTGCAACGGCAATCCTATTCTGCCCTCTAACCCCTGGAGAATTTGCCATCTTCTTCGTTAGTAAAATGATAGTGTTCTTAATAATTGTGTGTTGTGTGTATTTATTGGTTTGTAGTTCGTGTGTAATATTGGTGGTATTGTTTATGTTTTTAACGCCAGACCCCGCAACAATGTACGCGCACTTGCTTGTGCAGTAGCATATCGTGTTGGCATTTTTCTGTATAATTCAATTTACCCTACGATAGTTGTATGCTTACGTAAGCGGAAATATTTTTCATTAATACGGTTTCGCAACGCACACTTTGCACACCCTATGTTTTTGTCAGAAAAATGCTGTAAAATGTGCACAAAATTGCTCGAATCCAAAAATAAACGCAATAAAGCGCCATACATCGTTTTCTCTCGTCCGGCTGAAGATTTTTCCTACAGTGTTTGATGTTTCGCGTTCGTTGTTCGTTAACAACAATTTTTATAGAAATGCTTTCTTGTACGCAAAAACAATACATATCCGTACGAAGCGCGTTGATTTCTATGTAATTTAATGACTTTAATTTTTTACATTCATGTTCTGCTGTTTGAAAGCTTGCTGGCGCACCGTTGCATTTTGTTATGCAATTAATTTCTATGTAACTAAGAACGCAGCATGGGGCGTAATCAGATCTGTCGTCTTTCAAACGAGCACTAAAATCCACGTCTCCTCTAAAACAGAAGCATGAAATGATCTTCCATACAAAAGGCCATCTTGAAACGAAACGAATGAATTATATTCAAATGCATCAAGCCAACCAATGCAAACAAAATCAAATTCCAAACGAATGTCGAACGAAAAGTATACTTTATTATTTGTTTGTACTCATACGCCGCCCGCACCTCATATCTTCTGGCTTTCCATCGGGAGACGACAATCGATAAGGCACTCGCTCAGTGGATAAATTTACGCTATAGCAATAACCTCTTCTCTGCATGAATTCGGGTACGTGGGTTTTCCGTTTTGTTGTTCGATTTTTCTTCTTTTACTTATGGGCCCAACGTCAAAAATGTATCTTGTTTCACGTTACGTACTATCATCACCAACCATCGTCCGGTGCATATATATAAATATGAAAAACACGTAAAAATTTCGTTCACAAACATTTAAATGTACAAGCAGCGAGGAATATTAGGGTGACTTGAATAGGCAACTGATTGTATCGATAGCAACAGCAGGGTAAGTGTGCAAAGAAGAAATGACTTTTCACTAATCACATCAAGCAATCTCTAGCAGTGTACCTGTATTTGCAAACGAAAGGCATTTTAAGCTCGAAGAAAAATAGGCGATAGCTCACCGTTACAACTGAAAGGCTATTCCGTGCAAATCGTTACTAAAAAGCATTGTCCAACGGTTCCGCCACTCGAGAGTTTCATCACGTGATGCAAATGTAAAAGCAACTATTGTTCGCCTCCTACTATTTGTAACAAGAAACCGTTGGACTAAATGCTTTAAGTTAGTAACAATCATAGTAGCAGAAAATTGCGATAGTAATAATTAGCAGTAGTTATAAAAACAGTAATACCCATTTGTTAATAAATAGAGAGATTCTTCTCGTTCACGAGACGGGTTTTTTTGCTTTCAGTTTTCTTTACAGTACAATTAGTTGAATATTGTTGCTTAGGTGTTGTTTTGTTAATAGTTCGGGAGTCGCAATTAAAAGATAATAGTTAACACGTGCATCCGACAGTGAGAGATAGGTCGATGCGAGAGCAAAGATATTATGTACGGTCTACTTATCTACGAGCGGCTGTATAGTTGAGCTTGTCTTTAAGGGTGTTTCTTTTAAACTATTTATTATTCTCCTTCTGCCCCATCAAAGTGCTTCAATTGATTATCTTCGACCTAACCATCCATTGAGCTGAAACAAGCTACACATCAAACCCAATCCTTGTCAAATTATTCTTGCAACGGTCTTCAAACGACCTCTCTAATCTCTAAAAGCCGGGCGTGCTTTGTCTCTCTGTGCTCGAGAGGGTGGTGAGTTCATTTGTAACATCGTCTTAAAACTCGTCTCGTTTTACGTGTAAAAGAGATATACTAACAATAAAAAAGAGGATAATAGTATAATTATAATATTCGACCATAAAACGGTATAAAACAATCACAATTTGTGTACGTTTTTCATAGTCCTGTCTTCTCTGTTACTGTTGTTGTTGCTGTTGTTGCTGCTGATGCTTTTTTGTTGCTTTTTCTGCAGGATTCGACATCGCTTCCTTTTCGGTATGGGGAAATGAAAATGCTCGAAACGCGGGTTGACAGATGAAATGTAACGATCAAGTCTTCCGAGAACCAGCCCGTGCGCTCGCAACGACAATGAATGATGTAATTTTCATGCGTGTTTTCATCAACCGCATATTCCATTCCAGAAAATTGGTAAAAACTTAAAGATAAACTGCCCAAACTAAAGTGTCAGTCCTGGTGTTGTGAGGGGTGAGGTGTACTAATTTACAAAAACGAAATATTCGGGCCGTCGAATAGGCAAAGCAGTCGAATTTGATTTTCCTCTACCCCCCTTTCCTTTGCCCACACTTGCTCTTCTGCATCTGGATACTGCCGCGGAGGTGGCCCGTTGGTTATGGAGAAGTGGGAAAAAAGGTGCTTACAGTGATGCTAACGAGGAACGAGATCAACTCGTATCGACCAATGCTGCCGACGTGGTGCTTACTCCCACCGCCGAAGGGGCGTAGCTCGTCTTATCCTCACCATTTGCCATTGAGCCATCGGCTGCATTTGAGGGAGCAAATATTTCCACTGCTGTCTGCTGCTGTTGGCTGGCGGCCGCCGCGGCCAGCTTCTGCTTACGCTTCATTTCCATCAGTTGTTTACGCTGTGCTTCGCGTTTTGCTGCCGCTAGCGCAGCGGATGCCTTTTTCGCTTCAACACCACCATTGCTGCCGTCGGTCACGGTGGAACCACCCGTTTGCGTTTTGTACGGACGCTTGACAAGCTTCGTGCGTGTTGCCGTCGCCGATCCGTTGCGCGCCGGTTGTGGACTCTTTGGGATTGGTTTCTACAATGGCAAGACAGACGTGTTAAATTTGTGGTGACGTTCGATCGGAACGGGAAAACCGAGAAGCAAACTTACCCGCCAACCATTTTTTCGGAACGAATCAATCTCGGCGAAGCTGGCATCGACGTTGTTTACCTGCAGCATCACCATGTCCCAGAATCCTCGCAGATCTTCTCCGGTCGTTTGGAATTTCTCGTCTGGCGATTGGTTCAGGTTCGTGTAGCACAAATCTAGAAAAGACAAAAGGTTTTTTTATCAATGTGACAACTTGTTGTTGTGGAAATGATTCCGCCATTAGACGTGCTGTTTATTGATTATTAGATTTCCTTGAAAGCTAATAGGAGTATGCTAAATGGGAATGAAATAAAAACGCTCGTCCATCCGACTCGGTAATAATTAATGCGAAAAGCCAAAAAGCCATCACACAAAAATGGTGGTCAAGCGCAAAGCATGAAAAATAAACGAAAGAAGCGGCTTTTAGATTCAAGTCCGGTCTACCAACCGCAGCGCGGTGGTGAGTGGTGTGTGTGTTTTGATCGTGACCAACTGCCGCCTTTCATTACCGCCTCTATTTACGGAAGCAATGGAATGTTTTGTTTTGACTTCCTCTTACAATCGCATTGCAAACAACGGGCTTCTCGTGGTTTGTTCATGTTTTGAATTATTTTAGTCATTCGAAAATGCAGAAGTTTGCTTTTTGTTTAGTTTAATCAAAATTATTACTGGACTAAATCCGATCCAAGTGAAGTTCAATTAAAAGAACTAGAATGGATTTTTGTAGTGATGATTGAAATTTGTAATACAACACATTTGTAATTAAACATTGTTTAACCATACAGTATCACCACTCTCTTCGTAGATTACAGACTTATCCAACAAACCACAAGCAGGCTCTTCCTTCCTTTTTCTGCAATTTTATTTCAATAGTATGACGGCTGCAATACGGCTATAGTTGTGACTTATCCCGGGCCTACTCGGTGGTGGACCGAAATGATGTGCTGAGTTGTCAACCTTCGTCAAGGTGTCAACCTTGCAATCTGATAAACTGCAGCGAGCAATATATTATATACGTCATGGCGCCTTCATCGAATCTCTTTTCCTTATCACCCGATAATCTGAGTAAATTTTTATCGATATTTAGCCAGAAACCTTTAGTCTCGTGACTAGCGGTAGGTACTTATCACAATACTAACCTTCAAACTGCTTCATTTTCTGCGAGCACAACAGACGAGCTTTGCCCACCGCAGCGAGAATGTATCCGTTTACGTCCTCACCCAGTTCAACGCCATCGGCCTAAAATTAAAACCAAAAGCTATTAGCCCTTCACGAACGTAGGAATAGAACGAGAATCCGCACGGTCGCACCGGACGCGTGACGATCGGGATGTGCGCTTGGGACGAAGGAAAAAAATAAAAATAAAGAATACCCGCGGACCAGAGGAGAAGCTACGATGATGTTGGGAGGCAAAAGAATAAGACTATACGGAAGACGAGTGTGACATATTTCAAATACCCGTACGCACATCCCAATACAACCACACAGATATTTTTTTCTTGCCACATACTACTCTGATGTTGCCGTACCTTAATCTGATTGATTTCTTTCTCCACCTCGTCGGCCATTGTTCTGAGACGGTTCTGTTCGGTTTTCAGAATCTGCAGGAAATAGTTTCCGTCAAGAACGACGGCGTTGTTGTTGTTACTGCCGATGGAACTACCGTTTGTGGTTGCTTCGATTAGAGAAGCTGAAGTTGCCGGCACGGCACGATCAACTTCGTCCGCATGCTGCCGTTGTTGCGCAAAGCTATGGACGGATGCGTTACCATCGACAACGACAGCCGTATCACCATTCGTGGCTGTTCGCATATTGTCCGCGGATTGGGATGTTGTTTCCGTCGACGGATTACTATCACAAATCACAATTTCACCACCGCACTCCGATACACTTCTCTCAGCAACGTGCACTGCAGCACTTAACGCCGATATTTGTTCGTGACCGGTACTACTACTGCTGCTGCTGCTGTTGCTGCTACTGCTGCTGCCCTTACGAACACCGTTTTCGATCACACTCGTCGATGCGACTGTCACCGGGTTTTGCTCACCGTCAGGTACGGCAACAATGGGAGCGAAGGTGGCAATGGAGGTACGGCTACCGCCGTCGGCAGTCGACATTCGACCAACACTGTCACCACCTGCATCAGACGACGACGACACCACTACCAGCGTGCGCATCTTTTCCTCCACCGTCGTCACCATTGCTGCGTCCGCTGCTGTCGACGCTGATACGCTGTGTGATTCTTCTTCTTCTTGGCGCTGTTCCTGGTGCTGCACTGTTTTGATGGTTTGATACGTCATCTCGACGCAACGTGTGCTAGTAGCGTTACTATGGTGATGACTGCTTGGTTTGATCAGAGCATCATGGTGCGATGCATGGTGTCCATTGCTGCTAGTAGCCGAAAACGCGGATATCGCACCGTTGGTGCTGAAGGTTGTGGTAGCAGTGCTAGTGGCATGTGAGGAACTTCGCGTACTTTTCGTCGTCGAAATCATCGATCGATTCGTTTCGCTACCATTTACTTGGTGATCTTCAAAGTGATCGGCGTTACCGTTGGTATGAGTGTTGCCATTTGCGTGCGTCGCGTTGCCATTACTGGCCGGTACTCCTGCCGCCGCCGCTACCCCCGCACGATTTGTCGGCGACTGTTTGGGCATCTTTTTCGGTGAGAAAATCTGTAACTGTGCTCGGAACTCGGGGCGCAGATGCCGCAGCACTGGCAGCGAATCGACATCAGCTTCCTCGCCACCACCTTCTTGCCTCCGTTCGCCACCACCTCCACCGTTAATCTGTCGGTTGTTTTCATCCACATGCACAAACGACGATCCGTTCGTTGCGCCACCACCGTTCGCCGCGTACAGAATGCCTCCCCCATTCGCAACACCATTTCTGGTAGTTCCGTTCCCGATCGGGCCGGTGATCACACTACCGCCGTGGTGCTGCAACAGCTTCACCGGAGTGCCGCCCCCAACCGAGCCGCCATTGTCGTTAGCAATGTTGTTAAGGTACTTTCGCTCGCTGCTACTGTAGTTCTGTTTGTTCAGCACAACCACATCGCTCGCACCGTACAGCTTCTCGACGCGCTGCTGGATGAAGCTCTTCTTCGGTGTCATAAGCTGCGCTTGTGTGTCGTCCCCCCGCATGTGGCTACTAATCTGAGACTGCGAAGATATCACCTTCGTACGCATTCCACCCGCGAAACTGCCATTCCCGTTGAACAAACCATTGTCCGTCATATCCACAACGCCACCAGCACCGGTGGAAGGCGAAATAATCGAACCGTTCATACCGCGCATCCGACCACCCGTTCCGTTCATCTTGAGCATTCCTCGCGTCCCTCCGATCGTTGTCGTTGTACTACTGCCGTTGTAGTTGTTGTTGTTGATGGTGTTGTTCATGCTAACGTAGCTAAGGGTCGGTGCCGTCAGCAGATGCCCACCGCCGGCAGAATCCGTTCGGTTGTAGTGCAGTGTTGCAATGATCGGACGGCTGGGTGAAACTTCGCGCGACTTGTTAATGTCCTGACGGAGCTTAGAGTCGTACGTCGTCAGGTTCGAGTAGCCATTGACGCAGCAGGCCAGGTTCAGGTAGCTCGGTTTCTTGTTCGTGGCCGCCGTTGTCGGTGAACAGTCACCACCACCGCCAAGTAAAGGTTGCTGTTGTTGCTGCTGCTGTGTGTTGGGCGAAGCGGTCGTCGTGAGCACGGTGCTAATGTGACCGGTCACTGGATCCAATACACTCGTAACCGCTTGGCAGTTGATCACCGGCAGCATGCAGCGCTCCTTGATACCGGCCGTAAATTCACGCGTTATGTCCTTGCCGGAAATGGGTGTGAGAAAGTTTAGCTCCCCGGAGGTATCTGCAAGGTAAGTTAAGAGAATGAAAAAAATTGTAGTACATTTGCTGAAATGCTTGATGTGAAAAATGCATATCTTCTAACAAAGAAACATTCATACATTTTCTATAGCAAAACAATTCCAAACATATCAAATTGCGATATAGACACACAGTTCCAATATAGAGGTCCGTTTATCGAGTTAATCGATAGCCAAAAAACCTTAACCTTTCCTAAGGAATGGTTTCATCAATGAGCCGGTAAATACACTCCAACAAGCAAAACACTATTCCCCCCAGGGTGGGTCACGCGTACGCTAATATTCGTCACACGCCACAGCTACTGGTCAACGACAGTCCATAAAAATGCTTAAAAAGGACAAGGGTATCAGTGACAAGCTGCAAGTATACTGTATCGTAAATATCGCAACACTACCCGTCGACTACGCGCGAGAATTCTTTCTCCCGTTCGAATGGAATTGAAGATGAAGAAGCAGGGCGTCGGTCGTTCATTGCCAGGGGGCTTTCCTAAGCGTTACTTCAGCAAGGTCGACCCCGTGCTGGACGGTCACGGGGACGATAAATTTATACAACGAACATTAAACCCGAACACCCTCTTTCACTGAGCCTGAAGGACACGTTCAAGGATGTTCCACGGTGCGGAATCGAATCGAGCAAAGCTTTGCTTAATCAATTTGAAACACTTGTTAGATTTCTTTCTATTCTGAGTCGCAGTTGCACTCGAAACCAAAGAAACAAACATTACTCCGCATTCCTAATCTCAAACGATAAATGCAACTTAGCACCGTTTCGTTTCGTGTTGATAAATTGCAATCACTGAAATGTAGATAAATTACCGGTAATTCCACAAACAGCTCTTAATAACATACAACACAAACCC
>JXWZ01006234.1:0-17439 GCA_000956215.1 Anopheles farauti No. 4 | reverse complement strand
ATTATTTATTACCTTATTTACCTTTAATTAGTTATGTTTTACGTCTCAGCGCATGAAAAAACCGTAACTAATGAAAGCGCTTGAATTACATTCCAATCTGAGACGAACGCTTCCGCTTTTATCACAAGAAAATTCACAAAAAAAGTTTGCTTTCAACAAATGATAAACGCTGAAGACTCAGTTCAAATGCTGTCCATTAAGCAGCAGATATTGTAATGACCGACATTGTCCGTTTGGAAATTCCATTAATTGAAAGCATCTTTTCCTGCGTCAGTATCTCCACTATAATAACTTCGTTCCACGATGCCTTCATCTATCTTTTCCGTACAAATCGTGCCAGTCACGCTGTGTTAGCTCCTTTTTAATTGTTTTGTACGAGTGAATGCGAAAAGAGTGTTACAATCGGAAACGATTACTGCACAGACAATTAAAATCGATTACACTCTGGTCGTCATGACATTCGGTCGTCATGACCCACAGCGTGACCCAAAATGGAAGTGATCAGTGATGAATTGCCATGAGCTGTTGCAAGTTAGTCTATAAATAATATCCTTGGCAATCAATAAAACTCACTGGATCGTACTGACCGCTGTAAACGCGATCACGATCGATAGGCTTAACTTAAACAATGTACGAAAAACAAAACAAAAATGATCAACCCATCAGTTGGAAACAATTCCGAGGTGCGGGCACCTTAAAAGGGCTTGTAAAATCCTTGGTCAAAAGAATACCCAACTGTATAAACAATAAAGGTATTGCCATTACCGACACACTGACCAATTGTTGCCATCAATAATATCAATAAGACATCGTACCACTCAAACGCTATCTTTAGCTAGGCATCGGCAGAATCGAAACAACACGCAGATAGAGCGCGGAGGTAATTGCGAGCCAGAGCGAAACAATAGACATCATAAACAAGATTGACAGCGTAAACTACCACCGTGATCGTAGTCGACAGCGAAAAGGTTCGGTAAAAGTATAATCAAACAGAGAGCCAATCATTAATAGTCCCAAGACATATCGCCGTGTTTCCTTTTCAAAGTACAATCTAGATAAACACTTATTTCGGGGTCTTTGTATAGCTTCGAGAGTTTGCTTGAACTTTTTCTACCAGCATCGAAAGCATTAAACGTACAAGTTTTTTTGAAAATCACATAAAAACTAAATATAGTGAAGAAAATAACTTAAGCTTGCCAGCTCTTTCCCATGAAATGCACGAATAAATAACACAAATTAATCACGATCACGATGGTCAGCGTGGCGTTATGAATTACGACAAGCTAGCTACTCCTACCAGTGTGGACTTTGCAGTCGAAAGGATCCACCAAACGAACTCTCGGCAGCTAATTAAGTTTATGGTTCGTGATCTACATAATCTTACACTCTTTCGTACGGTATGTCTGCGTAACGAGCACATTTCAGTCGGATGGTTTCTGCTTTGCTGTTGATTAATTTCTTGGAATTCGTGAAAAAACGAGCCATCAGATGATTTATTACATTTTCATTTAACCGTGCACTGGTTGTGCGTTATAATAATCACAAAATTGTATCTTTTCATCAAAATATTAGGTATTAAATTGAGGTATTAAATATGAGGTTCTAAAGAAAGCACATACTGCAAATGCACAGTTAAACGTTAGCGCAACAGTGAAAAAAATATAATTGAGGTAGTTATATCCATTTCAAGACAGTTTAAAACACATTTAAAAAATAATAAATCAACACTGTGGATAAAAACTAATTAAACAAACATGCGAGACTTTCTAACCACCAGTATGTAACAATTATTGCAGAATTTCAGTACCAAGTTGCAACCGGTCTTTGAGTGGTAAGTAAAAACACAAGGCTGATCTCTTATCTAAGGCTCCAACCGAGCACTTTAACCTGAATCAGCACGAGTCATCCAATGATAGCCATGCCACTGTTCAAAAAGTGTAATAAATTTTGCAAAACTGCCCCTCCCTGAGGCATGCTACAAAGCATGTAAGCAGCGCAATAAACTCATTACAACCCCTGGACGCTACCAGCAGTAAGAGCAACGGCAACACCACCAGCCCTCGTTATTATACCCTGTTTTACTGGTGCTGCAATTTCCGCGACTCAATTGTTTTGTCAACAATCGATAACCCGCGGTTCCCGTGCTGGTCAACAGGCTTATTTCATTCATCACCCAGCGACAGTCCCAGACGACGATGACGAGGACGCCGATCGAAGATTGTGTCAATGCAACGCGGCCGCAATAAACGAACATGCGGTAAAAATAAAGCTTATAAAAAGGCAAAATTAAATACCCACCGGTGTTGCCGCTGCTTTTCCTTATCGCCGTATGTACGTAAATACGTGAGCAAGCGCCTGTCGTCTGCCGGCCTCGAACCCCACCCATGCTTTGATCCACACTGTCTGGTGCGGGAATGCCACGGGAATGACCACTTCACACTCGTGACAATCAGCTGACTGATGAAGCTCTCAGCTGGTATTTGTTACGTCGTACCGGACGGAGCCGATAATAATCGTAGGTCATATGTCGCAGATACTCTAGTGTCATATATTTCTAGCAGTGTTCTCCGATTTCACACGTGAGAGCGCACGACAACCGATAAGGCTGCTGTGCGGTACGGTTTTTGTCTATCTCGCGCCAGACGGCTTCCCGTGCACCGGGTGAGCTTTACTAATTAACAGCTAGGACGCATCACGAGGACCTTGCAGATAGCGCCACGATAAGGCGCTACAATTTATGACCGCGCACGGAGAAACACCGTCATAGTGCGCAGCTATTTGGCAGTGGTCCTGTCCGCAACGCGACTAGATGCGACGTGCGGTGATAATGCGGCCCCAAGGCAATGATAGTGACGATGGGCTTCCTGCATATCTTTGACGTTGTCAGCGATATCGATCATGATTCATGAGGGATCTAATCAGGTCGCGTGACAAATACCCAAGGCAAAAAAGATCCAGTGCAAAAAAAACATCGTTCAGCATTGAACTACTAGAAACAGCATTCTTGTCTATCGACTGTTATAAAAATAATACTAAAAATTATTCATTATGATGCGGTTGTTATATGCCCAAAATGTTTGATCTAGACAAGTCTGTAGGAGTGAATATTCAGTAACGAGTAATTCAAGAAATGTTAAAAACGACATATCAAGTAACATTTTTGAATTTTTTTCAGCAAATGCAGCTGTCAGAATTATACATAATAAATGTAATATTAAGTGGGCTATATTATCTGTCTATACCAATATTAATTACCAAAACCTTCTTACCAGCAGCTACACATAACTTCAAATAAAAAATCGATTTGAATAACAACATAGTTGAATATATTTGAATAATTGAAATAATTGAATATATTATTTCCTAATGAAATTCAGCATGATAAGCTAACATTAACTCAAGTTATTACTGCTTGCGTGACGGTACGCAAACCTTTACACCTTCACCTGCAAAACAATTTGGCATAGCTTTTCGTTAATTCGTATCAGTTAATCGCAGCATGTTTAGTAAGAGCGATGGGTTTTTGTCAATACAACTTTTCGGATAAGGCGTGTAATCTCACATTTTCTCTTGCTGATGTGTTGATAGGCAGGACTTTTATCTTTTATCTCAGGTACAAATAATTGAAACCGTCTTGCGACATTACCAGCCTCGGTTGATCCAAGCTTATACGGAGGCCTGTAATCGATCACATAAATATTCCAAACAAATAATTGAAAATTGCCAAATAACTTATATTAACATGCTTTTTATTGTAACACGTCGATGCTCCGATCGATTGCAGTTCGATCAGCTAATATGGCTCTTCCTGAAAGCAAATTTCTTTCGTCGGATCGAGTTGACCGACAATTGTGCATCTCATATCATGGGGAGACCGTTTACTAGTGAAACGAACGATCGAATCACCAAGCAATATCTTAATATTACCATTTAAATTTCATTAAATCATCTCTCTCCGGTAAGATGTTGGGCGACGTTCGTGAACGTGTATATACGTTTGCACATATGCACCACCGCTAAACCATAAAGCAGAGATGAACGTAATCGCTCTGAGATGACCCTAAGAAATGGTGCGAATCTTTGCCGCATTCACAAATGATCGTAAAAGAATCGTGCCTCAGCTTTCCGGTTGGAGCACAAGGCGTTCATTATCGCACCTCGTAAGACGTTGTAGGGGGCAAATCGACAGACGGCAAGAACCCCGCGGCGTGACGTCGCGGTGGTCGTGGCACAGAATCGCATAAGCATTAAACGTAATTAATTTTAAACCCCATAAATAAGAGCGGCATTCATAAATACTGCATCAGAAAACACGTACGTTTCACGCCCATTTAAAAAAATGGGTGTGTACATGTATTTTAAATTCGTTAAAATATTGTTACGGTGGATGTTGTAGCCTGGTGTATGTATTTTTCATTTAATATCCTCGTGAACAGAAATATACTTTTTTAGAATAAAAATTGAGGAATCTCTAAGCGCAAAGATAAATTCACTGTAATATTCACTCATCCCCAATTCACTCATCTACCATGGCAAAAAAAAGTAAATTAACAGTGTAATTTTCCTGTTTAAACTCTTTCTTCACATCGACACAATATCAATTTTTTTATTACAAATGTATACATAACATACCGAATTGTTTTGGAAAAAAATGCAACATTGTTTTATTTTAAAATAATTATAATTCGATTCGCATTTTATGCTCTTCTCTACTACGTTTTCATTAGGCTCCACCATTGCGTCTAGGCGAATATAACTCCATGGAATCGGCGTTTTCCAACTTGCCCCACGTACATGGTTTGAAATTTGTGCCGGTAAAATTTTATGTCCATTTTAATCTGCGGCATGCATTCCCGCTCAAAACATTCCGTACACGAATTCCTCACGCTCCACTCCGAGCGTGTCGAGTTTGTAGGGTCGTGTGGTTCGTGGTTGGCCTGTTTAACCAACCGTAGGGACTACGCATTTTACACAAACAGCGTTTTTTTTCTGATCGTTCCTTTTATTCGTCTTTTTTTTTTGTTCGAATAAAACTAATAAAAATTCGAACGCCAACCACAAGCAACGCCCCATGCCGTACCCTATGTCGACGTTTGCTACTGTTACTGAGTGTCTTTTTGGAGCGTCCATGCAGCAGTGAGCTCGTATTGTGTGCTGCAAAATGGGTGCAAAATACACGTATAAACCCTGTCTCCGAGCTGAACGATACGACCGGAGTGGGAGAACCCCAATTGCAACAGGGATTCATTTTGATTAAATATTTTATTTCGATATACAAATGACGGCTTCGGAACTCGATTTGGTTTCGGTTTATCTTGTGGCAATTATACCCTTCACCCGTTTTGGAACGCAACTCGCTTCTATCTTTTTTGCCGACAGCCCACCCTCTGACATCAAAGTTCAGTTAAAATAGGTACACTTTCAGGGCATTCCTATCGCATCTGGCTAATTTCACACTACAATTACCATGAATTCATTACACCGCACTGCAGCTTTTACTACAATAATCAACTCGTTTTGAATAGCAAAGTTTTGTACAAACTACGGTTGGCAGACCGTTATTTTATGAAATTTGAAAGCTGTTACAGCATTTAAAATGCTGGTTATGGTGAACGTATTTATGGTTATTTAAACGAAAAATACTTTTTTACGTTTGGGTTTTGTTTTAAAAAAACAATATTGAATTTTTCAAACCGTGAGTAAGTGAAACGATAAATGATTTAAAACTTAATTTTAATGAAAAGCTATTCGAGTTTAACTTTTTGTTCAATTTTACGTTAAATACAATGGCCTTCACATTTAAATAGTTTTACGTATAGGATTAACTTCACTTCAACTTCACTTCATTAATTACAAAAAATCTTATCAAATGTTATTGTATAGAATAAATACATAGTTATTTACTGATTATTCCTAATAAATCAAAATTAATATAGATACAAATTGAAATATCGCGCTGAAGAATGATAGATCGTTTCGAGATTATCGATTCGTTTCTGCTTTCACCAAATCATTCTGTTGTACTTTTATACCGTCCTGTATCATCAAAGTTAGTTGTCTTAATGCTTCCTCATCAAAGCAATCAAGCATTTGTAATTTAATTAATCAAATAAATCGCAATAAGTGACACAATGTCTTGATTTTTTACGGTTTCAGTACCATTTTAAAGAATTTTCTAAAATCTGAAGTTTTTCGTATTTAACACCTATAACGTTTGGCTAATAAAATATGTTAAATTAGACGCTCATTAGATTTTGGTATAACAAATGTCCCTAACTAAACGTTCGTGCACGATGCATATCCTTAATCTAGAAAAGTGCATAAGATATTATTTATTAGTACATTTTCTTTATTCGTCAATAGTATAAAACTATTAAACAACATTCAAATTAGCGAGCTTTTGATCTTGATAGTTAAAACTAGTTAATATTGCACCGCGATGCTTCAGGGATTAGAGGGGGAACAATTTTGGTTCCAAACAAATAGTACCAGTAAAAATAGTTGCCACTAATAGCTAAATCCGGTTTGAGGCCCACTAATCTGCATCGGAAAGTAATGTGTTTTTAAGGATCATGTTGTTGACACCAGCATCGTAACTTACCGTTGTTACTGATAGCTACGTTTGCCCAAGATTATGGCTGCACAAGGAAGCACTCGCGTACCCTTCGCTTCGCCAGTCGAGCGTTGGTTGCTTTCATAAAACATTGCAATTCCCCATTTTCAGAACCAGAGCATGCACCATGTGTTTTGTCGCAAATGTGGGCCACCGATTTTCAGCTGCAAAGTAATCCAAGGTAATTTATAACACCGGTACCTACTTACAGCCGTGGTCGCGTACGTGCCCGTGTATATGCCCCGAGTGCTCGCTTCACGCCATGCTGCAGTCGCGCTATTGCTGTCGGAACAATTAATTCATCAGCTCGTATGATTAAATGAACGTAAATTATGAACCCATGTGCACGCCGACGTGCTTTCCATCTCGTCGCCCTAGGTTACCGGCAACGCTCCATGGCAACACACACATACATACTTTTTGCAAGCGCATGTTTTCGAAAGCTCACAGAGAGCCGACCAGTCTCGTCGGTGGAAGGTTGGTGGGAAGGGGTTGGGGGGATGGGGTAATTTTCCACCTTCATTCTGCACCAACAGTGGCAATCCGAAAATCCGACATTTGTGCGCACGTAAGGCATAGAATGCACGTGAAGTGCGCGCGACTGTGATTGCTTTAAATTGTAATAATTCATCACGCACTCACCATTCGAAGGCACGTGGCCCCTGGTCTCTTCAAAACCTGGTATCGTCGCTTTTGCACATTTCACTTCACGGGCCGCACAGACGTGTGAAGTGTAATTTTTACGCCCACCATTTCCCGTAGATCGCACCGACCGAGAACAATGTAGAATCGAGTGTCCAGAGAGCGTGTGGGTTGTAGGCTGAATTAACATAATCAAAGCCGTTCTCCTCGCGATTGTTAGGGGTTTCCCTCGTCACTCGTTTCGTTTTTAGGGAAAACGTTCGCGTAACTTGCTTAACTCAATGTTAACTCAATGTTCTAAACCTCATTCTAAACCTAAGCTTTTATGTACAGAACATCCGTTCATTTCATTTTTTGATTTTGTATAAATTTTCTATAATTATAAATTAATCGAAATTAATCAAATGTTACCAATTTTCACAAAAACTGTTGACAGAGTAGTTTTTGGCAGTTTCGATCGAGTTTCGAGTAAATAAATTCGATCAATCATTAACTTCTTTTCCAATCATTAACTATTAAATACATCTTAATAAATCACTGGATAATATCATAGGGCAAGCCGAAATTGGATTGAGAAGAATTAAAATTCCTAAGCATGCGTAATTTCGTACCAATCATTGTATTTTAATTCCATATGCTGATGTGTATTGAGCCTACCCCATTCTTAAACAAATATGGTGCCTGATCTTTTAATTCTAATTTAAGACTATAATAAGTTCAGTGTACATTATGGACATGTATTTGAAGTCCAATAGGATTACGTCGATTTGTCTTGCTTCTCTCGAACATAATTCAATTTGAAGAAATGACATCAAGTCTGTTTCATATATTTTATCTGAGCACGTACGATGACTTTCCCAGAACGCAGGCAGAGTTCTTGACGATACCAAATTGATCTTATTTCTAGTGCATCGTACAAGAAGCACCCTTAGGCAATACAACCGTTGCGCATGTTTGACGAAGCGAGCAATAGTAAATATGTAATTACGCTGTTAGCATCGTTAGCCACAGCACGCTTTACACACGTTGCGGACACGTCTTCGTCATCGTTCCATTACCTTATGGAATGTGTCGTGATGTGACTGTGCCGCATTTTAGTTGTTCCCGAGTTGAAGATACGGTACAGACAACGACGAGATATACGACAGTTAAATGGATCAAATCAGTCGTCCAAAGGCACTGTATTAGTACAGCTGCATTGATTCTTTCCCGTTCTTGCCACATGACGCCTCCTTTCAGTTCCCGTGAGATTACCGTCGCTATCCGCCACTCTTCTTATGCTCTCCAGTTGAACAAAGGCAGTTCGTCCCAGGCATTTCACCCTCATCGCGTAACAACACGTCCTCAATTTGGTAGCTTGCAATTTCCATCTCTTGGCGTGTTCTTTCTGCTCTAGTCGCTATGGCGACCAGAAACCTGTCTGCGTTTTTGTTGCCAAGGCCACCTTCGAATCGGCATGAGAGGGCAATTGAGCGACAGAATGAAATCAAACTCATGTTAACGATGACTAAACGTTTTTCCGAAGACTTTTCTCACGAGCCATGCAAATCGAGGATTAAATGAGTCGGTTCTCAATCATGCCGGCTGCCCAGCACCTCAGATGCAGCGGCATTCACATGGCGGGAATTGGGGTCGCACTGTACCGGACGCGACCGGAGGCTTTCATTCCTGCTTGGAATAATAAATTATTACGCCGATAAGAAACAATCTTCCGCTTGAGACCCGTAGGAACACCCTATTCCCGGGCCCTGTTTCAAAATGCAGTTGAAGGCGAATTTGCATATAAACGAAGGGTGCTGCGTGATTGTTGGCAAGTGTGTTTCCGAACACAATTTCTTTAAATTACCGTCCCGCTGAACTGAACGGCCTGTGCTAGAAGTGTCTGTAGCGCACAGCATAGACAAAGAAGCACAGTTCGGACCTCCTGTTTTACTTACATTTGCCGGTTGGATAACAGATAACGGACTGCATAAATTAGAAAACTTTCCGCAAAACTTGCACGGAATGTGCAAATTATTCAGTCGGTGCATAAAACTATGCCTTGGAGCGATGCTCCTCTGCATTTTGTAGCGCACACAGCCAGCCTTCTCACAGAGCACACTATTTCGATCGATAGAGACCAAATCCAATTTTATGACATAGTACAAGTTTTAACCATGCTATGTAGTTGGGCGCTCGAGAGAATAAAGAAAATGTTACGAAAAATTAACTACAGAATGGGCCCACATACATTGTCAGTAAAAATAGGGAAAAAAATAGGAGTAAAAAACCATAAGCGCCCAACGTGGGGCTCGAACCCACGACCCTGAGATTAAGAGTCTCATGCTCTACCGACTGAGCTAGCCGGGCTGACAAGAAACGGATGCCTCAATACCAATTATAAAACACGCTACGCACACATTTGAACACACCATATATTGCATAACGAATCACACATTATTGCCTTGAACTTGCGCTCTGACCATCAACAGCGAGTCAGCTGACGGTCGTTCGTTGAGCTGATGTTTGCCGCATGCTGCTACTCCCAGCCAACCGAGTGGCCTACTTTAAGTTTATTGATTTTTCTTCGCCGACTCCAGTGTAGTAGTAATGTTCCCCTCGCGGCGTGAAGTACAACCATCTTTCTCGTTTGGACGTATTTTTAGCCGTCGTTAAATGTGTACATTTTTCGTTTTATTTCCTTTCAGATTTTTTTTCCCGAGGTCATTCAACATGTGGTGGAAATTCATTGTCGAGGTAACGAACGAGTACAAGATTCTGCGGGGCATGCTGTCCTACTCGGCACTCTGGCCCATCGGATGTCTGATCCAGCAGACGATCGAGGGTAAACGTCCGAAGAATTACGACTGGGCTCGTTGCATACGCTACAGTCTGTACGGTACGTTCGTGTCTGCTCCGATGTTATACACCTGGATGCGTTGTGCCAACATTATGTGGCCTCGCACGGACTTTCGTTCCTCACTGGCCAAGGCTTTTACCGAGCAGGCTGCGTACGACCCGTTCGCGATCATCTTGTTCTTCTACGGTATGACCATCCTGGAGCGTCGCACCCAACATCAAGCCGGTCAAGAGGTACGTGACAAGTTTTGGGACACGTACAAGGTGGGTTTCTTCTATTGGCCTGTCGTGCAGACGGTTAATTTTTCGCTGGTCAAACCGAAGAACCAGATCGTCGTTGCCGGGTTCTTTAGCCTCATCTGGACGACGTTTTTGGCCTTTGTGAAGACAAGTCATAAGCCAAAACCAATCGAACAATAAGAGCAACGTGCTTAACGTGATTGGCACAATTTCACAGTCACAAAAATGGTGCTAATAGTTCATTGTTATCGTTTCTTGTTTGACAGAAGTAAGGATTTCGGTTGTTTGCTTTGTCGAGATAAACGCATTCAGTAATAAATCAGCAGTTTATTCCGAAGTTGGTTTATCAACGTGATGGTTCCGCTTTCTTTCCATTGTAGCAGCAGTGACCTGTTCTGCTAAACCGTCCAGTAGTGCAGGTATCACATGTTCCCCAATCGAAATTAATAGATCGGCTACCTTCTCCACCCGTTGAATATCACTGATCACCGGTATTCCGGCACGGTTCTCTTCGCCGGAAGTGGACAGCTCAACTTCAATTCCATCAGTAACAACGTCACGAGTCAATCGGTCCAGCTAGGTTTATTTTGGTGAAAGAAATAACGAGGAATATATATTTTTATTTAAAAACTTATAATTGCCCCATAGCATCTTACTTTTCGTCCTGCAACTTCACTACACAGAACGGCAGAAACCACCAAGATCACCAAACAACAAATGACACGCAACATTCTACACCGATAAATCTCCTCTATTGAAATGGGGTTTTGCCTTTCGGATTGCATGCTTTTATATGAGCAAGCTGTATTTACTCACGCAAAACAGATCAATTTACAATTTATCCGTATGCAATTTTGAAAATGAGCGTTTTTTAATGAACGATGCATTTACTCGTAAATAATCATCATTTCAAGCTAAGTGTATCGATTTTGCAGGTAAATCAATGTAGGATTTAACTATACGCTTCACTAAAATGGTCTCTTGATGTCACTGCGCCAAGCATGCTACTAGTTCCAAGAGCGGCTTTATGTACTTAAATAAAATTAAACAATCAATTAAAAACACACCATAAAATTACAAATTACACATTCACATTTAAATTATAAAATTATAAAATATTGAGACCATAAACTAAAATGTTAACAATGCAATGCGAAAACGGGTATGTATAAAACGATTTGATTGTACGTATTTTTTATTCAGTCAAGGCAATTTACGAGGAATGTATGTAACATTGTAGTACTAAGTCCACCAAAGCAATGTTTCTGAAATGTCAATTATTCGTAATTTACTATTATGAAATAAATACATATCTAGTAGGATAACCACAATCTACAACACAAAAATTAGTTTGGGGTAATTTAATCAGTTTTGAATACATTTGTTTTTCTTGTAACGGTTAATTTGAACTAATCTGTGTAGAGAGGCGAATCGAATTGAGAGAAATCTTTAACCTATAGATATAAACGCAAATGATTTTCGATTTCGAAAATTCATCGGGATCCCGATGTCAGGCACATTTGTTGTGTTTGTTTTGTTTTGGCTTATATTTTGGTGGAGCGTGAATGCCGGATTAAGTTAACTTTTAGCACAATGTAAGGTGTTCAATTAGTCTTTATATCGTTTATATGACTGAATTTTATTTATTTCAGCACATAGTACAGTTCAAAATGGTCACAAATCGAATCTCTCCGGAAAATGTGGAAAATTTCGTCCATGATAATCTGAAGGAAGATCTGCGGGTTTACGAAAAGCAACTGAGTGAATTAAACTCAGAGATGATAGAATATATTGAATTGAAGAATATGATCGAAACAATTTTGGGACAAAAGGAAGACGAAGGATTCAAAACGCAAGTAAACATCGGAGGAAATATGTTCATGAAAGCGAAAGCAAATAATGCCGACCGTATGTTGGTCGATATCGGATTGAAGATTTACGTCGAATTTACGAAAGAGGAAGCTTTACGATTTGTGGAAATGAAGATAAAGGTACTAACAAAACAAGCCGACATCGTGCGTGATAAAAGTATTGAAACGAGAGCCAATATCAAACTAGCGCTTTTAGTTATCGGAGACACACAACGACTACATACATCATTTGAGGTTGATCATTTGAGGTGAGCCTTTGAGCTTACGAGTATAACATTCTTTGGAAACCAAGCAAGCAGTTGTGGAAACTAAAGAATAAATTTTTAATACATCACTCGCTGTGTTCTTTTTAGTGATGTGCTTTGATATAATGTTTAAGTATAAATAAAAGTTCTTATTAAATTAAAATCGACTAACCGCATGGGTTAACGGGTTTCTATTCATCAGTGTGACATTTGTTCCCATTGCGATACTCGTAACAAATGCGTTTTTGGAGTATTTTCTGATACTGCAAATCTTCAAAAATATATATAGAAAGTATGTTTTTGTATATTTTATATTTTTTCGTAATAAATGTTGTGTATATTTTCAAGTTGGTCAGGATGACAGCACCATCAATACGAGTGTTTATAATAATGGGTTGTGATATTGAAAAATAATTTGTTTTTCATTTTTGCTGTAAATTTAGTTACGGAATTCGTGTTATAGTTAAAAATACATGCTAAACTTATTCTGCTTTGTAATAAATTCAGTTTCAGTACTAAAGGTCCAATGATGTGTCATCCGTTTTGATATACTCATGTCCCCGTCGAAGAGTGACACAAGATTGTAATGCAAGCAATAGGAAAATTACATGTCGAGACAACATAATTCGGCGTAATAATAGTCATCGCCTTGGTGAACCAGGTAATTATCATGTGCAAAATTCGCCTGAAATCTCCAATTTAATATATTCATCTCCGGCAAGTGCCAAACGCGCGAGTGATAACAGAGCATGTAAACATTTGATGGTTGCAACCAAAACAAGCACTTGCAGTGGTAATTCTTAAAGCATTTTTCAGGTGCAGAGCGGTACATGTTTTCAGCGATTACAGTTCGGAAGCTCAACATTCCGTACGACAATTCCTATGAAAGCATTACCTGGGGTAACTGTGGAGTATACTGTCTAGCGATTGTCCTTGACCGATCACACAAAGGACAGATCCGATTGCGTCGGACATCGCAAAATCATGGATTTGGTAGACATTGATAAGGTGTTGGACGATTTGGAACTGAACGAAGACGATGGCAACAGCATCGTTCCGCGAGCAGCAGGTAAGTGTAAGCATTATACTAATATTCGAATCTTCAATGTGTGTCCTTTGTCGTTTTGTTTCAGAAACCAAAGTGAAGCCTCGTGACCTTGCCTCCACGGTGAATGGCACAGCGGATGTGATTGCTGTCGGATCGGCAACAGCGCCACCGCAGGAAAAGTTAAAATTTAAGGCCAACGTAGTTAACGTGTCGACGGTGTTTTCCAGCCTCAACGAGTACGTGAACGCCGGTGGAACGGAATTGAGCGGTGCGAAACATGCAAACGACACCTACGAACTCGGTATACCGAACGAAAGAAAGCCGCTGCTTACACCACCGTCGACTTCATCGTTTTCATCTGATGTGAAAACTTCCTCGGCGGGCGCCACATCTTCCGCGCCATCGTCTCAACATACCGGATCTTCGCCTGCGACATCACCCGAATCTACAGCCTCATCGGTGTCGTGTTGTTCATCGAGGGTGGCATCGACTGCATCGTCATCCGCACAATCGTCGTCACGATCTTCTTCGTCTACTTCTGCTTCGTCTAGCGATGGTGATGGTGAAGGTATGATCAATCCACAGCAGGATGCCAAAGGTGAGCGACGTACACACGGCCACGGTCATAAGAAACTCCCCGAGGAGTTTTCCTCGTTGAGCGCGGATGATTATGTGCTCGATACATCCTCAATGACAACGTTGGCGACCACAAACGAGGGAGCGTTACGAAAGGGCACTGCGAACGTCGACGCACTGGACACTTCAGCCTTCTCCTACAAGAACAGTTTGTACTCGGATACGCTCAGCAACGATGTGATAAACCTCGAAGGAATCTCTTCCATATCGTCGATTGTGGCGGTTGATCTCACAAGAAGCGGCCAGCTGCGCGAACCGGTTGGAGTCGCGCAGGGCGGTGCTCCGGTTGCGAAGGATGAAATCGAAACGACGGCTCCGGATGACGTAGAACGACCCGAGAAAAACGCGGGTGAAGCGGATGAGGACGCACGCAAACCAATGGTAGGGTTTGAATCAACAATGGACGATGTATCCGATACAGAGTTGGAAAGTTATTTGCAGGAGCTAGAAGAGTTCGATTTTCGTAGCGTAAACATAGAATCGACAGTGCCACCCTTGAAACCGGAAGTGGAAACCATATCGGAAACGGTTTCTGCAGAGCAATCGCAACAACAGATTAATGTGCAGAAAGAGGAAGAAGAGGAGGTGGCCGTCGCAGTAGTAGAAAATCTTCCGCCGATATCGAAAGATCGTATTGACGAAAACAGTATCGACAGTCGAAGTGATGATGAGATCAGCCCAAGTTCTTCACGTGGTGAAAATGAGGAAGATTTAATTTCGCAAGCCTCTACACTGGAATTTAACGATCTGGCAATGGGCGCAACGGCAGCTGTTCTAGCTACTACCCCTGTGAAAGAGTTTTTGAACCCTTCTAAAGACGTTCCGCATGCCATTACGTCTGAAATTGATATTCCCGTGCCAGACGATGTGGTGGAAGCATCCAGCGAATTCCCGCTTGACGAAGACGGTAGTGAAATAAAATTTATCGACTGCACGGAAACGGAATCGGAGCGCCGTTTGGGTGAGCGATCAGCAGGTGATTTGAATCACACGTCCGCCACGCTACCGGAACGTCCAACGTCACTTGAATTGGGTGCGAGTGGAGGAGTGTCTGTGAATGAAGCTGAAGGCTTACAATCGTCTCCGGGCCACACACCCCCATCGTCTCGGGGAGCTACCGGAGCAGTAATTTCTGATCACGGGCTGACGTTGTCCTCCACGAGTTCGGATGATTTTGCGACCTCAATGACGCACGGTGCCGAACGTGACGAAGCTTCTCGCATGGCAGATCCAATTCAGTCACCGATTGCGGCTTCCATTCCTACCGTTCCGGTTCCTATGGCCGCACCACTTCTGCTCAGTCCCGCTCAGGCACAGCTCGGAAAAGTGCAACCATTCTGGATGCCGGACAATTCGACCAAATTCTGCATGCAGTGCAATCAGAAGTTTTCCGTCATCAAACGGCGACATCATTGTCGAGCGTGCGGCCAGGTGCTCTGCTCGTCGTGCTGTTCTCTGAAGGCAAAGTTGGAGTATATGCGAGATGTAGAGGTGCGTATTTGCATAGAGTGCGATGTGATACTGAGCATCCAACAGCAGCAGGCCATGGAAGCGGATCAACATCAACAAATGCTAGGTGCACCAATGCAAGGTGGAGCAGCTGTAGCAAGTGGAAATAGCTCACGGCAACCGAACCCAAACAATCCGATGGAGTACTGTTCAGTTATTCCACCGCTCCAGCAGGCAGCTGCAACCAATCAGCCACAGTCTCCGATTTCAGTGATGGTACCGGTGGGTGTGTTGAAACGGGCCGGAGCACCCCGTAACATGCGCAAGGACAAGAACGTGATTTTTAGCGACGGTATACGACCCGGATGTGATCTGACTGAGCTCGACCAGAACTGGGATGCAGTGCCAACGCGCACCTCACCACCACGGTCACGAAAACCACGTGTCCAAACGCCTCCCGGGGTAGACGATGACGACGGTGCTGGGAATGGATCTCGAACCGGAGCACAGTTGACCACGGTTTCGTTGATACCACCGGAGGAGAACAAGCTGCCACCGGTGTTGAAGCGAATCAGTCCGACCGAGAGTAAGCTGGTGGAAATCGAGAACGATGCATCACTGCTGGAAGGTTTGCGTGAAGTGACACTCACCTTCGCAATACAAAAGAATTTTCACGTACTCGTGACGGTCGTCGAGTTGGCCTGCTGCATTAATCGGACTGTGATCAATTTCACCACGCGCGGGCTGCATTACGTCGGACAGGACGAAATTATCATTCTGTTAGTGTTAGGTGACTTGCGTATTCTTCCCAAGGACATCTTTGTGCATCTGAACGAGATCTACTGTGAGGCGGACCGTGGTCACATAATTACGGAGCTAGGGTTTTCACCCGCCCGTTCAAACAACTTTCTCGGCTCGAAAAATCACGGCGGCTTCTTGTACGTGCGACCGACTTACCAGTGTATGAAGGCGGTCATTACGCCAGAAGCACCGTACCTGATCGGAATCCTTATCCACCGGTGGGAGGTTCCGTGGGCCAAAATACTTCCTCTACGGCTGATGCTCCGTCTCGGGGCGCTCTATCAGTACTACCCGTGTCCGCACGTGAGCGAACGGGAGCGTGAATCGGTGTACGTGGAAATCGCCCAAACGATCGTGAATCTGTTAGCGGATTTCCGACATTTTAGCTATACCATCCCGAGCGTGCGCGGTATGGTGATCCATCTCGAGGATCATAAAACGAGTATTTTAATACCGCGCAATCGATACGAGCAGATGGTGAAGGTTGTGGATGGTTCGAGCGAGCAACTGATGGCGGTTGGCGGTAACTTTAGCAAAGCGGCCGACGGGCATTTGGTTTGTGTGCAGAACACGGAATCGGGTTGCCCAGAGGCTACACAATATACCACACAAGCGATTGACATCGAGAGCCAACCACGCAAGGTAACCGGAGCGAGCTTCTTGGTGTTGGATGGATCGCTGAAACCCAATTCAGGGTTAACCGGCCGATGTACCATCCTCGAGGATGGGTTGAGGGTGCTGATACCGCCGGTAAAGCTTCAGCTCGTGAAAGAAGCACTGAAAGCGATGCGTGACTATCAGATCGTGTGTGGCCCGACCGAGGGAGACGATAGCCAGAAGGAGGTGGTGTCGATTGAATGGACGACGAACGATTTAAACTTCAACATAGGTGTCACATCACCAATCGATCGGAAGGCGTTTGATGGGGTACCGAGCATACGGGTACACCGGGGCACGGATTATTCCAACTCCAATCACATCATCCGCTGGACGGAGGTCTTTATTTTAAAGGTCGGTGGGTACAACATAATGTAATCTAAGGATGTATTAACTTAT
>JXWZ01006232.1:0-10171 GCA_000956215.1 Anopheles farauti No. 4 | reverse complement strand
GTGTGTGTGTGTGTGTGCATGGGGCTGTAATGACCAATTTCGATCCGACACCCGTTCCGCACCCGTTCGATTCGGGCGACGGATGAGTTTGATTCTCGACCTTACCCTTCACACGTCCGCGAGCCAAAATAAGCACCTTCACGTCACGTTACGGAAACGAACCCACGAACGACGTGATTAGGGGCGGCCGAACCTGATAAAAACGGTTGTAAAACTATTTTGATGGGCCGTGATTGGTCTCGAAACGCACGGCTTCGAAACTACCACCGGGATCAAGTGGTTGGAAATGAGGCTTGAGAATGTTGCTTCCGCTGGAGAATCTTCTTAAGCAGAATAGTTTTCAACGTCTGTTAAACGTCTTATAATACATTGAGTAATTCGCTTCACTCTGCACGCTTGTTATAAAACGTTTGAGTTTTGATTTGATTTGTTTTTTCTAAAACGTAGATAAGCAGCAAGTCACTAAGCCTAGTTTCTTAATTTGGAAAAATATTGTTTTTTTTTTAACTTGCTGGAATAAACAACAGCTTCGAAACAACCATCAACAGCGTTGATTTACTTATCGGTGATTAAATAAATCAATCAAATAACTACCCTGACTGCTACTCATAATTGCTAGTGTTTCAATTTAAACCCAGACATGTGCTGCGCCTGCCAGACGGTCGAATAGGTTTGAAATTCCCTTTGTAGAACATTCTCAGAAAACATTCGAATTGATTGAAGCATAAATCCTACGGTCTTCGGTAAAATATTTTGTAGTTACATTATAATGTATTTAGTATTTGTAAATCAATTGTTGATGTTAATTAATTATTTCATTGGCTTCATATGTCGATTGAGTGTGCTAAATAGTGCAGTGGAAAGGTATTTAACCTAGACCAAAAGCTATGCCTATCCATAGTTTGACATGATAGAATTTCAAGAACATTCGCATGGGACAATTTGATGGAATAACTTCGTTTATTAGAGTATCGATATCTCGTACATGTTACATATGTTCGAATAGGGTTTTAAATTAGGATTCAGAATTTGAACTAAGAAAGATGAGCATTTGGGCTTTATAGTTTTTTTTCTCTATATTCAGCTTTAGATAAAAGATGGAAGATAACCTACCAAGGTTGGTAAGAAGATGAAATGAATTTCTCGACAAAAATGTCAATTATCCGTTTAAACACTCATGCTATAAATGTTAATTTCGTTTGTGGCCTTCCAAACCTGTCTAACAGATAATTTGTTCTCTGAAAGAGAGATGTGTTTTTTTTTTAACCAATACCGACACAACCCTGACCGATCGATCGTGTAAGCGATGTTGCAATAATGTAAGAGCGTGTAGGCCTTCGGATTGGCCCGAGTCGGTTGTGACATGTGGCCTAATTGGAGCCCACTTAGGCCGTCGCTTGGAAACTGATCGCGCCGGATCGATTGGATTGGGCTCGCAAAGCCGGCGTCGAGTAATTAGCCGGTGTTCGTGGGAGAGAAAAAAAAGGCACCTGGCGATGGAAGAGCGGGCCTTACAAACCGCCAAGGACCATGCTTGCAATTCCATCGCATTTGTCGTTTCCGGTGAGTGCTGCGTTTGTGAGGGGTTTATTTTTTTTTGCAAGCAAAGGTCACCGAGCCTCATCTCCCTCTGTGCCTCTGCCGTGGGACACACTGTTCACACGTCATTTGAACGGGTGGAGATGATCAGTATGGCTTTTAACTTAATTAAACAACCGGAGTTGGAGTTTGCACAAAAACTAATACGTGGTACACTACGAGCCGAATATTGGTTCGTGTCGCCGCCGGGAGACACGGTTCAGTACGATTGACATCTATCGCCGTTTGCCAGCCTTCCCGTGCGATCACCGAGATCGAAATGCAAATTCGGGCTCGCCGTACGCACAAACAAGCTCCAGCCTCCGAAATACCCGGACGCGAGGATACGAGGATGACAACTTTAATTCGTGTTTCCAAACAAACCGATCGTGGTGCACCCGTTGGTGCTCGTTAGCGCGGGCTGTTGGTGCATTTTCCGGGGCCGGTGGAAGTTTGTCAAACTTCATCCCGGGGCGGGCAGAATGAGGCATTATTAGGCCGCTCGCCGAACAACAAAGTTATGTCGCACGGCGCCCGAAAACCGGCGGCAGTTCGTTAAGCAGCCCGGTGCGGGATTCCGATTTTCCGATCGATTTTCCGCAAGCAAAAATGGACACACACACACCCACACACACCGCGAGCGCACCAGAGGGAACACGGAAATCACGGGTTTTTTGGCACAGGACATATGTAGAACACGAACTCTCTCCCGGTTTAGTTTATGTTTTCGCAAGGGGGCACGCACACATGCACGATTCGGGACGGGGGAGCTAATTTCCCGTACACGCTGTATCCTGGAGCCGAGTGGATCAAGAGCGAGCGAGAGAGAGAGCGAGAGAGAGATAAAATCCCCTTCCCTGAATGTTTTATCATTTCTGCCATTTCGGGAAATCCTCGCTCATCCCTACCCTTCCCCCTCCTCCCCACAAAGCCTCCTTCTCTTGGGCTGGTACACTTGAACAAGGCTATTGATTTTCGCCTCCCGCCTCGCTGTTCCTCCACAACCCTTCCCAACCCTTCCCCTCACCTTGCTGCTTGAGTGTTGTGTGCAAATTTTGGTGCCTGATAACAAATCGATTGAAATGGATAGTGATCGGGAAGTACGGGCCGATGTCGTCGCATTGCATTTGCTGCCACGCCTCCCTCCTCCCTCCCACCCCCCCACACAACACCTCCACCAGCAAAACCAAACCGCGTGCAAACAATCGTTGCATCCCACTGCAGGTGGGCGTGTGTCCGTATGTGTGTGTGTGTGTATGTGTGTGTGTGTGTGTGGTAGTTTGTGAGCTTTTAAACAAATATGTTTGTCGAGCCCGAGTCCGAAGCCGACGATCTATTGCCGGGGCGTACCGGATCGTACGTACCGGGTCCGCCGACTTTTGCCGAAAGCGATAATTTATGGAACTTTTTCGTTCCGTTTGGGTGTTTTTTTTTTGTTCGGTGTGCCCCGGGTGGAAAGGCGGGGTGGCGGGATAGGGCAAAATCAATACCTTCCCCCTGCCGGAGTCACACGGTGTTTGGAGTCACACTCGGTTATTGGTTCTTGATTTATTTCCTTCGGTTATTGGCGAGTGAGCTGCCGCTGGAGTGTCTTGACCGAGCGGAAACAACAACAAAAATACACCAAAAGGGATAGATAGGGTGTTACGCAGGGGGCAATTGGGGTGGGAGGGGAGTGGGAGAGGCAAGTAATTGTTTCGTGGTGGAATTGCCCCTCACTTGGTTCCTCGAACAAGATGGTCCGAAATAGTTTAGCTGCAGATTGCGATTGGATTGAAGCCATGGTGAAAAATTAAATGAAATTAAAGTGAAATATTCAACTTGATAATTGTCGTCCATTAAAAAGTGATGTCCATCTCGGTCGTTAAAGGAACCCAAACCGTTTAATAAATCAATTACTTTTAATAGTTTTGCTGGCACCAAATCCATTCTCCTACGTTACTTTCACCAGACGATCAGACGATTGAAATTTTTATTATCTTTAAATTACTAATTTTGTTACGAACTTTCACAACACGTTTTTAGATTATCTTAAGGTTACCCTTTTACATGCTACAATTTTTCCAGTGCCTAAAATTAGAGAAAAATATCATACGTGAGTGTCAATCAAAACTAATGCAGATTTGGTTTAGTTCAACTTTTAAGAGGCTCTTAACCGGTATGTTTTTGTACGAATTAATTATTAATTTCACAAAAAAATATTTATTTACTATTGACATTATTGACAGGACGTTCGCCGAATGACAGCAGTGTTGCCAAGTAAAATCTAAAGTACTAAATGTTGCACGCAAGACATGACATGAATCATCTAGGTGGTATTTATTTTGGCGTAATTTATTAAATCGGGCTTCTTCCACTGTTTTGGTAAATTATTGATAAAAACGTGCTTTAAATTTGGAGTACGAAAAATCGGGATTTACGCGCAGATTAGATTTTTTTCTCGATACCATCGCATAGTATCAAACAAGCATAGCTTAGTAGGTAGTGATTATCGTGCTAGAACATCAGTGACACATTTAAAAGCCTTCTTCAACTATTCATCATAGACAAGGCAACACGCACACCTTGGTTGCATATGAAAGCTAACAAATCATCCCAGTTGAGCTAATTGATACTTCGATCGTTTCGCAATGCCTGCCATACATTCGCTATCCGTTCTCTTCCACCTAAGCATCTGAAAGATACGATCGGAGTCGAATGCTGCCAGCGATCGGAAGCTGCGGAGCTGAAGAACTTAATTTTTCTCGACCGTATTCCGCTCCGTCATCAATTATAAGTAGATTGAGGAGCGAGCCTGGTGCCGACCAACCACACGGGTAGAGCTTCATCAAGATCGGTAATTTAAGTGTGTGCTTCTTTTCTTCGCGACTATCGCTCCATCTCCTTCTTCTAACATTACTTCTTTGTATGGTGTCTTATTTTGGTCCATCTTTCAGCCTCCGAACAGAGAACCTGTTCTGTGATTGCTCGAACCGAGGAGCAGTTCGTTTTCGGAAACAAAGGCGACACACGCACACAGCCTCGTGTCAGAGATTAAGAAACCCGTTTCGGCACAGGACGGCCAAATTGAACCAGATTAAAAGCTGGGCGCTGAACCAATCATCGAAATCCGATCAGTTACGGACGGGTTCGACGTCGCTCTCGATCTTCGATCTGCTCCGGCCACCACGGCCACATTGACACAAAGTTGCCGAGTCAGCGGGTCCGACGTAGCGCTGCAGCGTGGAAATTAGGTGGCATCGGAATATAATCAATTAGAATGATTTACAGGTACGGAAAGGCCCAATGTAAATAATTGATGGAAATGAGGTAGGACCACCATCGCCGGTGCAAAGGGTTTTATGCCACCACCACCACCACCACCACCAACACTACCGCACGCACGCACGTTGACCAACCGCGGTGGCTGATGCGGGGAGGATTAATGGTGAAAAGGAAATGATTTATTTATCATCGAGACTTTCTTCTTCTTACGTTTGCGGCGATGCTGCCCGGCGATACATTATTCAACAAAGTCGTCCCAGGTGGCCCTCCCGTGTCCCCGGATCCGATCGGGTTTGCTTATTTATCATCGCATTCGCCGTGATGCAAGATCCGATGGCGGGAAAATGCCACGGTTTTTGACGTTCAGTGTTTGAAAACAAATCATTCAAAAAAAAAAATTAATTTGAAAATGTTGCAAAAAAAACCTTAGAAAGGTATTATAATCAATGCTGGGATTCTCGATTGAACATGCTTTCGTTACGGACATTTTCTCTCGAAAATAGTCTCGAGACATTTAGCGATATTATTCAAGCGCGTGGCGAACTGTCAAAAAATCAAAAACGTAACAAAATAATGTCATGAGAGCGTGTCTTAGTAGTATAATTACGATATCAATCCATGAACAGTATGCGAATTTATTATTTATGATTATGAAACAAGAAGGAGATGAATAAAAATCATGGCACTATGAAACTTCACTAGATACAGAATAATCCATTGGATTTATGCTTCGTTTGAAATAAGAAAATAATGGGTGATGATAAAGGATACTCCATTTTATAAAGCTTGATTTGATCTTATCCAAAGAATGGAATAAAGCGGCGATGCTTTCCTTGATGCTTTCCTCATTATCATTATCAATGGTTTACTGATATTTAATTGCCAAAAACGATCTCTTTGCACCCAAAATACCCAAAAATGACACAGCGATACTGACATTAAAAAAAATAATATTCTGACAGACAGACGTAATCGCGGCTGCTCGTGAAACATTTGATGATTCTAACAAGTTTCTTTGACACGAATTTGCTTTCTGGCTGGTGGGAATGGGTTGTGTTCGATAAGCGCCACATATAAGCGCCACATTTAGCGTCTCCCGCACAGGATCGAACTGCTTTGTTCAATGAAAGGCGACGCAGCGGAAGGACTGGAAAGGATTTGCAACAATGTTTATTTGAGCACACAATGGGGCTAGCAAAGTTCGACAGTTTGGCCTTCTCGGATACGCCCCGAAGTAGATTGTTCACACCGTGCAAAGCCTTACCCAAACTTTTCCACCTCCCGCGCCACCCCCATCGTGGACAGCGGGGGCAAATGGGAAAAGCAAATTTCAATCAACCTTTCGCTGGGTAACGCGCCGGGCGAACGGTTCGCGGGAATCGCTCAATTTAACGCTCATCCGTAACGATTTGATTCCAGGCGGGCGCCCCCGGGCTCGGATGCGGGGGGAGGATGAAGCGGATGGGGGGAGTGAGGGGCGATCGTAAAACATCAAAGTCCTCGATTGTGTCAAAGCTTATGGCGCGGTAAGTCGTCCCAGGGTCGTAATCCGGGTTTGGGAGGAGGGGACGCTCGTAATCGTCGCATGCACGGAGAGGGGCAGGAGCGGAGCGAAGTGGGGGCAAGAAGAGGACCCAAAGTAGATAAACGCTGCCAATCCGGTTTTCGGGCAAAAGGATACGAAATGCGCACAACCAAGACCAAGAAGCATAAGTCGCGTGGAGTCTAAAATGGCACACACTCGTGTGTTGGGAGGGAGGGAGAGTGGGGTCGGGGAAGCGGGCAAGAGGGGGCACAAGCCGTAAAGTCGTCGTCCCCCTCGGGGGCACAGCATCCAGATCATCCAGCCAGATGGTCGAGATGGCTGGACACACCGTTCACATTTCACGCTGCACACGGACGGGGGATGGGGCGGGGCGGGGCGGGACGCAGGAGCGTAATTTATTCGTCCCTTCAAGTGCTTCAAGTGCCTCGTAAAACCGGGTAGTCCCGTGGCAAAGGAGAGATACCAACAAACAAAAAGAAAAACAAGAGGGAGAAGAAGAAGCAAAAAAAAAACACGCGAACAAAGAAGCGAAGCGAAAAACCCGGCAAAAAAGGCGACCGAAGTATTCGGACGCTCGCGGGAAATGAAGGCATAGGGGGGAGGAAAAAAAAGAAAACACCGTGGCGCACTTTCCTTGTAGCAGGTCGTGTGGCTCGCTCCGGTCGCGCGACTCGCGCGGAGGCAATTGATTTTAAGCGCGGCAAAAAGGACCCCGAGTCGTGGGAATGAGACGGAAGGAGCGCACGGGAGTGAAGAAAATAAATAAAAAATCCTCACGGAGATTAAAGAAGGGCAGGCGAAGTGAAGGCGAAACACACATACACGAATATTAATAAGAGAAAGACAAAAGAAAGAGAGGGAGAGAGAGAGAAAAGAAACAAACGCACACACTGGATGAGAAGAAAAATTATCCTCCCTTTTTAACCTTCCAAGCATGTGGGATGGGGGGGGATGGATCCCGAGGGTTGGCGGTGCCGGAGTTTCCGCTTTCCGCTCGGTGCTTTCGTTTCGAAGCGGTCATTAAATCGCTCGATTTCTGTTTAATAATCTTGTTGTGTCCCGCCGCCGAGGATGCGTTCGCGTGGCAGAGGATTTCGAGGCTCGCGGCCAACCAGATAAAGCGATGGGCTCGCGTTGGTGTGCGGCGTACGATGTTCGCGTGGCTGCTGGCTGCCGTTTCTTGCGTTCGCTTTTTCTTTTCTCTTTTCATCCGATAAATGCGGTTTTACTGCAGCGCGAATTATTGACCCTTTTCCCTGTGCGGCGTTCTTTCTTTTCTCCTCTGTGCCTGCGTTTCGGCCGGTGGACGCCGCTCAATCAGCGATCCTGGACCGCGATTTTGTACGTTCCCCATCTGGCTGGTGCGCCGAATTCCACGGTACAGGTGGATTTACAAGTCTCTGGAACGCTTCTGGAAGTTCTGCCGCATCTAACGACAAAAGTCACAGGCTTTGCCAAAAAGAGACCTTTTTTGTGTGAAAACAAAACTCCAAACTTTTCAGACTTTAACCAGCGTGTTGGACGAACTTGATTGACAGATTTTGCTGTCTAAGTTTCGTTCCTATTTCTCATTTTTAAGTCCATCAAACATGGCAAAAATTTCTCCTCGAGATTTTATAATACCTAACAAAAATCTGTTCACATATCAATAAAGTTTTCGTTTTGGAACTCCTTATATCTTGAAATACTCTCCTAACTGTCGTATTTGCTGGCATAAGTAAAGATTTAGAGCCCAAGAAAATTTTGTTAAAAACTATTCCCATCCTGATTCTATCATCGCATAAAATCTTCCATTTTATTTTTCCTTTTCTTACAAGACATTCAAATCCGTTTGATTGCACCAATAGCTCCAGACGAGCCAGAACTTTCCGCACAAATCCACCGTAGGTCGATTAGCGTACTACAGATACGGTGGAAGCTTCCCGCATTTTGTGCCTCGTAATGTAATTTCACCTCAAACTCCTTTTCAATCTCGCCGCATTGCGCCGGCATTGTTGTGCATCCTGCTTGTCATAAATGGAGCCCAAGAACGCGGCTGCTCCGGGCAAGAGTTCTCTCGACGGGCCGAAACCAGCTGCTGCGCCCGTTCGGTCATCATTTATATTGCTACCATCTTCGCTGCATTGGGGCTTTTAGTACCGGGACGGGTGGAGAGGGGTGGACCAGCTTTCCTCCGATGCATACGCTCGTTTCTGGTCGTTTCGTTTTGATGAAGCGTCGTCCGGCGCGAGGGGCATCCAAGTCGGGCGTGGGGCGTGTGGTCTGTGATTAATGGTACCTGTTGATCCCACCCAGGAGCTGTGGGTACGGACCCCGGCTCGCGACGGACTCGCAGAGACACACTCACACAACGACGGACGGCAATTTTCTTTAAGAACAAACACCGGCAATTAGTTGTCACAAGGACTCGGGCGAAAGGGAACGTGGAGCTCCGCCGTGTTACATCAGTTCGTTTTTTGTATGTGGATAATTTCTTTTTCTTCCTTGTTTACAATCAGCAGCGATATGACTGATGATTTGATTACGTTTGTATTGTCCGGTCACAATGGACACCGAGATGATATTCTGCAACAAAACAGCCGTCACGGTTGACTCTATGTTTGTGGGTTTGAAGTTCGTCACGTGTCTAATTTTAGGGATTTTCCATGCAAAGAATATACTTTTCTTTACTAACATAATAATCAAATTCTAGTCTTACTGTTTTCAAAAAACGGTTTTTTGCATTTACGATACGATCGGATCGTTTGCAGCTTGGTCCTGAGATGGAGAGTACTCCAACAGGTGAATGACTTATAGAGAAGGGCGTCCATTTACACGCATAATCGACTGCTTTTAACCAGCCATATAAACAAATCAAAATCGAGAATTCGAAATAGAAATCAACATTCAACAAATCGATATCCAAAGACTCGAGACGATACACTTACTTCTGGTCTATTACAGATTTCTCACTTATCGCCGTTTGAAAGCGCATTAAACTATCGACATATTACGAAGAATCGATTGCAGCTTAACTTCTGCACTTCCCTTCATCCGATTAGTCCTTTTGCAGGTTTGTCCTGGGTCGGAGAGCACTTCAACTTCAAGTTACGGAAGTTAGTGGTTTGGTGTTCTCAATGTCGGACTTATGATGGACTTGGTTGAAATAAAGCCACCTACATTCGAAATCGCCCATAAGAAGTTACAGAGGTTCCAAAATCGGGATGTTAATTGCATACGTGAATCGAAGGTATCGTTCAGATCGCGTACAACTCCTATTTTACTCAGTTCCTATCTCCAGAATTCTTCGGATGTCAACCTCCAGCAGCAGTGCACACTCGTTTGCTATGGTCAACAATAGTACCGAGCTGTCGCCATCCTCCGCCGGAAGGTGTCCAGCCGGCATTAATGTCTGCAAAATATGTTCAACAAGCGAGCGTCTACCGCACATCGTAAAACTCCAACCGCAAACCCACAGCCTCACTGAGGGACCTACGGACGGCATGAATGATTTCTAAATTACATTCGCATTCACGTGCCGGTTGCCGCACGGGGCCGAATTTCGGGACAATGAGTGGACACTCGTACGATAAACGTAAATAAGGGTCGCCTCACCTACCCGGTGCAGGCCACCGCACGATGGGCTCCACTGTTTGCCCGGCCAGAGCAATCGGGATTTTATGATGCGACAAACATCATGTGATCCTTTTTTTCATTTCTGTTTGTCTGCTCAATTTCAGTTCTTTTGATTTGTTCTCACTCTATCTTTCTCCCTATCGCTGTTCATCTTTCTCTTTTTCTCTT